>LIEC01011091.1:0-50772 GCA_001925005.1 Drosera capensis
ATATATCTTAATTGAAGATTATTCCTGGATAAATGCTGGAGATAGTTGGGCTTCTTTTACAACAATCTCAAAGTCATAGAGTTTTATGGTGGAGAGTAAAACATTTTCAGGCTCAAAATCACAATGAACCAGACCCATGCCCTTGCCCATAATCATGGAGAATATACCATGACAAATCAAAACTGTTTAAGCATAAAATATTGCCCAAAGAATATTGCAGGAAGAAAAAGAATGGCAACATCTGTCAATTTTAAGCCCATGTCAAGAAAGATACATGGTCTTCTCACACTTTTGGAATCAATACATTATCAACTGGAATATTAACGTCGCGCATAGGAACAAATCTCCTATTTAAGATGTAGATTAAGTGATTTGTGCGTAGGCTTTCAAATTTTTTTATTTTTTTTCAAATAACCCAATATGAAGGAGGGTCTGATACCAATTGTTGGAATAAATCCAATAATAAAACTGTAAGTTTCATATCGAATTATTTAGAATAAATCATAAGCGGAAGCGTATATCTTCCAATTGATACACACGCTAAGGACCATAACCATCATATATATACTGGTTCTTAACCCTAATCAGCCCATCATTAATTAGGATCAAGCCCGTGGTATCTACACAATTGGGCCCTATACTTTATATGACGATGTATTGGCCCACTTAATATTAATATCCATAGGACCATAAATATTTGGGTCAAACTGTAAGATAGCACATAATATACAATTAATCCGTATAATTAAATTGTCCATGTATATATAATATGAGTCTATCAATCCAACACAGTGCTCTCATCATAACGCCAGTTGTAATCTGCCAAGTCTGATGCCAACTTTTCTTTGACTTGAGACAAGGAACTTAAGTCGGCTTTTTCACTTCTGCCAAGTCCTCATCCCTTTCTTTGATCTCGGCCTCCAAGATAAACTTGTCGAAGGGAAGAAGCAAAGGTTCCAGCATCACTCGAGACTTCGTCTCATGGAACCGACTTGAGGCTTTACTATCGATCCTCCACGTCGGGGTGTGGATAGGGCCGTCAAGAGTTTCAAACACAACACCACTCTCTCGTTGAGGACCTGTAGGAGTAGCTTCAAACAACTCTCCAGAATGTTCAGGAGGAGTTGTTTCACTGATGATGTTTGATCGAGCCCTTTTCTCTGGACGACGGCTTGGGAGATCAGTGTGCGGAGCCTCGGAAGTATTTGTAGTCAGCACCTCCTCCACCAAAATAGTTGTATCCTCTGGAGCCGTAGGAGGCGCCGGACTTGTCGAGGCCGAGGGAGGAACAAAGCCAGCCGTGGTCTTCCCCTTTTTTTCCTGAAGACGACGCGTCAGCTGGTCCAAACGAAGAGCCATTTTGGGAGAAGAGTGACTTACTAAATGAAAGGACAGGAAAAATGGTCAAGTCAGGAATCATGGAAGTCGGAAAGTAATACAACCAAAAGCAAACATACCAAATGGATGATCTTGGAGACTTTTAGTAGTGACCAGAAAAAAGAACTCGGCAGGACCAATGAACTCAATCTAGATCTGCTCTATCCAACATCCTCAGCAGGAAAGCTCGCCCACATGCTACCGATCTAGTATGGATCCATGGCCCTGCTCATCCTCTAAAGGAGAATGGCGAGCCGAGATGAGAAAGTCCTTTCCAAAAGGAAGGTGTGTTGTAGAGAAATACTTATTTGACCAGGGGTCTTGATTGACCATGAGCAAACGGACACGACTTCTAGTGAGTTCTAGGTCTTTACGCGGCTATTGTTAGAATAGCGACTCTTCGAGCAGGCATAACAGATGAGAGTGTTCTGACAACCAAGGGTAACTAACAGAATGGGAGTTGTTAAAAGTGAAAATTGGAGGAAGTAAGAATCCCGAGTCGAAAGCTGAACTTGGATCAGAAAAAATCGCCCATGGTAAGTGAAAACCTTTAGTAAGAGAATGACGACAGAAAGGAGAGATAAAATCCCGATGCCCATATTTATAGGAGAAGAAACAAGGAAGGTTTCCAACTTCTGTTTGGTCTGTTAGTGTCCTTCGCTGCTCCAGCTGTTCTGATGCAAAAGAACACAGCAAATGGATGAATTTCTTATTTTCTGCTTTTGGATGGTAGACAAAGATTTGATGATGTCGAATCTCTGTTGCAAGTCTTGTATTTGGATCGCAGTTATTGCTGGGATTTTTCAGCAAATTTGGATAATTTATTTCCTTTATATCAAGTTCATGAAGCTTCTATTTCATCTTTGAGCAAAATGAGCTTATTTTCCGATACTGCTTGAAACCATTCAAGTCACTGCACATGCATATGCCTGAGATAAATCATGTGCATCTTGAATTGATTAGATCAGTGCAAAATGAGCTACCAAGTTTTGTACCAAAACTTGGTACAAATAATGTTTGAAAAATAACTAGAACGAATATAGAAAGTAAATCAGTACCACGATACGAAGATTTACGTGATTTATCCCGCTCCTGAGTTACGTTCACGAACAACCGATAAGTAATTCCACTATCCAATTGTATATTGTTATAAGAGAATTTATTTCTCAACTTATTAATTTTGTAGTACTCGTATCTCATAGTTACCAAAAAACAATAGTATAATATTTAGAACAACACTTAAATATTATTATAATTGAGTAAATAAATATTAAGAAGATATCCAAACACAAACGCACAAAAGGCATGCTTAATCCAAACCCTTTTTTTATGGCTCTTGGCTCTGTGTACCTCTTCTGATTTCTTCTACTTTGCTTTTGCCTATATATAGGCAACTTAAGCAACGAGAACATGAAATGGGAACATAGTACCCAAGTCTAAGAATTCAACTGCATAAGTAGAAACACCTGAAAGTTCAACAAAAGGTGCAGCCGACCATGTACAAAAACTTACCCTCTAAGATAAGTCCATGATGCAATAAATACTTGACACTTCAAGGATTGAATATTGGTCATCGTCCATTTTATTTTTCCTCGTGTTCATTGATTTGAAAACAATATCCAACAATGCGTTATAGAGACCAAGAATTTTTATTTTTTATTTTTTTATGAAGAGAGACTAAGAATTTGATTTATTGCAGAATGTGATTCCGTTGATGCACAAGATCTCCTTGGTGATCATAGGAAAGTGACAATAAGGGAACCGTTTGTATTAAAAAGATGTGATATGCATAAAATAAGATATAATGTATGAAAGATAAAGATGCATTGTTATAACAATTAATTGATTGTTGCTATAATACATATTATTTTTGAATATATATAAGATTTTTCATTAAAAAACAAGAAAATAAATTTTACTGAATAGATAAAGAAGTTTGACACATATATATTCACTTAGGATGTGCTTCTTATAAACTAATGTATATATTTCCCAAAATGTTAAAACTATATTCATGAAAATACATTGTAATTCAAAATTGTGGATACAAAAAAGATTTATCATGACTCACAAAAAACACTATCCCCATAGAAATGGATTTGCCCTCAGTTTCGTCCGAACTCTGAAGCCACTCCATTTCCTGGTAATCAACCCTAGTGTATCCATTTACAAGTTCATCTTCAAATCATCAAATCTTCGTCTTCTTGTATCTGTTGCTTTTGATTGGGCAAATATTGAACTGGGTCTGTGTCGAAATCTCCAAAGTTCGCAGTTTCTCCTTTTATATGTCTCTAATTATGCTATAATTCATGGCAATGACCATTATTTTCTTCTGGGTCATTGCAAAATCTTTCCTTTTGGTGGTTTAACATTTGTGGGAATGATTTTGAGGTTTCCCTTTTGTCTGATTCATTGTTGGTGTAGCCGATGAAGAAGGTGAGTGTGCTAGTGTGTTGTGAAACAAGTCCCTACGATTTAGATTTGGATATTGTAGGATTTTATGTAATAAACTGATTATGTTGTTGGTTGAGATTTTTTTCGTATGTAGAGGCCCTGATTGAGAGAAATAGATGGCAATATGGAATTAATTCTTCAGATTTTTGTGCATCCTTTGCATAAAAGGAAAAATGTTCGAGATTTGGTGTGATCTGTGATTATGTGGTTTTCTGTATCATAATCACAGTTTTTTTGAAGATTCTATCTGCGGAACCTTTCTTTTCGCATAAATTTTTGGGTTTTCTTCTGTTAAAAACCATCGAGTATGATTTTCCGGTTTTAAGACAAGGGGTTGAAGAATGACACAATTAGGGTGTGGCTTTGTGGAGCTTGGACATGGAAGACTTTTGGCTCTTTACGATGTTATACTGGTAATTTGAGGAATAGGAGCCTGCTATTGAAATTAAAATATGTAATGGTTCGTATATGGAAGATCTGTAGTGGTGCTGGAAGACTGGGCGTGCCAGCTGTTAGGTGCCTAATGCCTATCGCATGATATCACTCTTGGAGTTGTCTTTTTTTTTTTTTTTTTTTTTTTTTTTTTGAATATACAATGACTACTTATGCATAGTTTATGTTTCATCTGATATTTCGGCTTTTTAGCCCTTGTTTGTGTTGTTAATTTCATCTACAAGAGAAAAAATTGCTCTAGAATTGACGTTAATGAATATAAACCTGAGCATGTAATTTAAGGCATTTTTTCTTGAGACATGAGATCCTATTAAAGGACTTTCAATGGTTAAGTCAACAATGACTATTTTCTGGGCCATGTTTGTCTGGAATCTGGCCATAGCTGTGTTTCATGATTCTAATCTTGACACCCCTTGGGAATTTTCATTTGGTATTCCAAACATCTTTCTTGGTCAATCCTTTTATTCTGTGGTGTGAAATGTTCATCTATTTATTATGCTGCTTTCTGTTTCTCATGGTATTGCAAAATTCACGTATAATCTTATATTGCTCGACTTTCCCCCAGGGGGAAGATCTAGAAGGAGCAGAAGGATATTGCACACAATCGAGCAAATGATGTCGTTTTATCTATGTAGCCAGCCTCATTACATGAAGATGAGCCTGAAATTGTTGCAATAGGCTTTTACAGCTTTCATGCTGGTAACAGTCATGACTTTTAATGTGGGACCTCAATCAGCATCAAGGTGGAATACTTTCGCTCTTGGATTCTTTTGGAGTTCGGCGAGTTTCATTTGCTACTTTTGTACGCTTGCATAGTTCTCTGTCGAGGTGTGTTTCTTAAATGGATTTCGAGGAAGGGACGATTGGACTACCTAGAATTCAAGTGTGCAGCTATTTAACTTGTGCAGAGAAAAGAAAAATTATGATATGCCTGGAGCATAAAGATGACATGCAATCTCTTCCTCTGATCTTTAAGCAAGAAGGACTGAAGGTAATGTAACAGTAATTGGTCAACCTTTTACCTTTTTGGACTTCTATATATGAAGATAATCGTCATCTTTACATTCAATTGAAGCCACAATATTCTGAATTTTCTTTGGCAAAATTTAACGTCATCGTAACCTTGAGAAATATGTTGCATATATCTTGTCATATTAGGTGTCACTTTCAGATCATGTCTGTCCATCTTAACAGTCATGGCATGAGTTTATGTGGTTTAAAACTTGAGAAATATGTTGCATATATCTTGCCATCTTTCTCAGCCCACTTGAACCTTCCCCTCTCTCCATGGTTCTTCTCTAGACATATTTTTAGGTGCGAGAGTCATCCAAGGCAGGTTTCTATTATGCACTTTAAGTGGTTAAGTTTGGATTTTGATAACCAATGCATCCTTTCTTTCCTAGATATACTGGTTCATATTCCTTGTCACTTTCTTTACCCTATATGAGTGGGAGTTATAAGGCTTGATCTATCGACCATGGGTGCAGTGAAGATTGTGCCTGTTTTCGACAAACTTGATATCATTCTTTTTTTTTTTCTTTTTCTCCAGCCTCTCCATTGTTTCCCACTTTCGGTATTTGGCTTGCTTCATGTGCGACAAATATAATAAGAATGAGTTTCTGTTCATGCGTTTGTATGCCAATATCGCATCATTGAATTCCGATAAGTTTCTCGTATTCAAAGAATCACAAGAATAAATATAGATAATAACCGTCATTTGTCTTCCAGGTTTTATTTACGTTGTAATACAAGAATGGAATCATAGCTTGCCAATGACATCTCATGACTCTTGAAAATTACATTATGCCGATTGGGACAGAATATTGCCGTTGTTGTCTTATAAACACTAAATCCTTCCCTATCAGAGCGATACAAAATAAACATGGGCATCAGCAAGAGGCAAGAGTCATATTCTGTTTGCTTTAGGTATGTTGTTTTTATCTATGAATATTTGTTGTAGCCATTGCATTTCTTGCTTGTAGATTAAGAACATAACTAAAAGTTGATCATGACTTCTGACTTTTTTAAGAGACAAGTATCCTTTATCTCGTCGTTGAAGGAAATTCTTGATAAGTGTGCATTTTTGTGTTTTCTTCTTTATTTTCTTTTTCATGGTACTTGTGTAGTTATGTGATGCAATGAATCCATCTTGCCAATCAGTAAAATTCAGATGTTCTTAGCCTAGCGGAGAGTTGCGTGAAGTCGTCTTTAGTGCTTGATCTACCTGTGCTTTGCTTACTCCACTTTGAATATAAATCTATATTGCGTCATTATTAACTTTATTCTATTTAATGTAACTCAATCGAACAGTTAATGCAATAGTGATCTACTATAGTATGGATAAGTCATCGTTTCTTCTTCTTCTTCTTCTTCTTTTTTTTTTGGGATGATTTGGCATGCACATAATACTTTAACATCAGGATGATGGTTTTGACTTTATTGAATAGTCAAGGCAGTAGTGACCTACAATGGTAAGTCACCATTTTATAGAAGTTGGCATGCATGAATATCATTTAACATAGGTTTGAAAACCGATTTTGGAAATGCTTGAAAGTAGTGCTTCTTCGTTGATCGTGACACTCATGACTTGTCCCTTTAAAGAGTGTTTGAGTCACATGAGGCATGATCCTTTAGTTGTCTCTGCTCAATTTTTGTTTGATAATGTAACGGATGCAATTTTTGGGTGGGTTCTCCTATCCTTTTTTCGTTTCTCTTCTTTTTTGATGTGAGATGCTTTTGATTTTAACCTGGAGACTTGTGTTCTAGTTGGCATTTTTTATTATTTTCCTTTTATTATTTTTATTTCCTTTTTCCTATATTCAATGCATTTCACTCTCACCACCCTGATTTCTCTTCCATTTCTTGCTTAGCAGTCTTTGTATTCTCCTTGCTTTGCCAGTGATCCAAGGTTCAAGGTGGTGAGAATTCGCAAGGTATACTCTTAGGCCAAAAATTAGTACTCGAGTACTAATTTTTCATTCCTTTTGCCTTAAATTTCTCTTCATTCTTTCATTCATCTTTTTTGGGTCTAAACCTTTCTTCCCTCGTAGATTCTAGTTTTTTTTTCTTTTGAAAAAGATCAAGGGCAAGGGGCTCTATTGATTAATAGGTCCTTAAATAATTGAAATTCAATCTCTCAAAAAAGGGGTATTGTCAATTTTCAGAAATTGGTATAGCTCTTCCCCCAAGCCCTAATCAATGAACCTGCAAAATCTTTCAAATTGTTTATGACCCGGGTATTGCAGAAAATCTCTAAATACTGTTAGGTTGTTGAAATAGATCAATTTTTTTTTTTATGTTCAAAGAAGCCTAAGAAAATGGTTAACGCAAGCCTGTGTTTTGGATTTTTTTTTTTTAATCCGTAGAGAGGCTCGTCTTTGCTTACCTCTTGCTTTTGTTGTCAGCCGTAAAAAATTGAAATTTATTTAAGTATAAAGATTCGTGTTGTGTGAAATATCAGAAACTTAAGGAAATTTGTGACAATGGATTATCTTAATTGTTGGATATGATAAGGTGTTTGTTCCATTTTAGTGGGTGGATCTCCCGAATCATATAAGATATATGTTGAACATAGATCCAATAGGATTGGAGAAGTACGTTATAAACCTATGTTGTAGTTTTCATAAAATTGTGGTTTTTCCTTCGTCTATATCTCTTTGTTCTCTCTAGGTTAATAGAAGACACTATGTTGGTTTGTCGTTTTTTTTAGTACCAAAATGGTTTGAATCTTTATATAAGTCCTGTTGTCTGTGAATGCTGTGTGCTTTTCCTTCCCTTTTTTTTCTGATGAATTGTTTCCGATCTTTTTTTTTTCCTATGCTCTTTCTGGGTGGTTTTTCCTCTTTCCTTCTTCTCCTAAATTATTTTAATTATTACTTTTTTATTGTTTAGTTATTTATTTTGTGTCTATGATCGTTTTGATTTTAACCTAGTCACTTATGTGCTGGCTGGCATTTGCTATTTTCCTTAACAGAACTATTTTTATTTCCTTTTTCTATCTTCTCTGCATTAATGCCCAAACCCCTGAATTTTTTTTCTATCCTATTTCTCACTCAGAAGCCTTTGTTTTCTCTCTCTCTCTCTTTTTTTTACTCAAGTTTCTTGCTGGTGAAAATTTGCGAGGTTCTTTTTCCTATGTTGATTCAGCATTCAGTAATTCAGTGCAATCTTTCTCGATCTTCGTGCTTTTAGTTATCTTCATTTTCTTTTTATCATAGACTGATTTGTCATGGATATAAATTTTAATGATTTCCATGGTTCTAAATTTTAATGATTGTTATGGATGTAAATTTTAATGATTCATGGCTGGTTCCCTTCTGTATCAGTGCTTTTCTTTTTCCTTTGTTCTGAAGAAGAAGAAGAAGAAGATTAACAGCATGTGTCAGTGGAATGTTGAATTTTTACTTTTTAATTTTTAGCGGCCGAAAAAGATTGGTGTTTTAGACATTTATAAATGTGTTTTTGTTCTTCCAGGGAAGCTAATCTTTGTTTTCCCCCTTGGTCTTGTCATCTATCGTTGAATGCTGAGGCTTGAGCAAGAAAAGTCATTTTACTTTAAATTTGAAAATCTCTGAGAGTATTAGTTTTAGATTTTAACTGGATTATCTGTGTTGGATTGTTCTGCGCTAGTGAACCTCCAGAGATATATTTGGTATTTACTTAATATGCTGAGCGAGTGAGCATAGATCTAATAGTGTCTGAGAAATATCTTTTAATCTTTGTGCATTTCTTTCCATAATCATGGTATTTCCTTCGTTGTTTGTTTGTTCCCTCTAGATTGATAGAGTGTATTATGTTGGCTTATCTCTTGTGTGCAAAATAATTTGGAATCTTTATATTAATTATCTGCTTGCTCTGTGATTATAGTTTGCACAACCCTCATTCCCCTCGTCTTGCTAACAAATCATTCTTCATGTCCTAGCAATTTTTTTATGGTGATTTTCCTGAGTAATGACATAATGTCAGGAGTTGAATGTTTGGACTCGGTTAACAATAGAGTAAATTATAATGCATCCTCAATAGCGGCTTGTAGTGTCTCTTAGATCACCATATTCAGGCAATTTCATAAGTTGTTAATATAAGATCTTGAATTTATTGATTGCCTTTTTTTTGGGTCATGGATCGACTTAATTACTTGTACAACATGAAAGGATATTTGTCGTGATGATACCGTCACTATGCCTTTTTTGTGGTTTTAGTTTTTGATGCCTACTAGAAACGGATAAGGTTACTAGTATAGTATCATATTAATTAAATGTTTCAACGTAGCAAACCTGATTGTCATTGAAGATGAATGATTTGTAATGTGTATAATAAAGTTAGGGAATTGGTGGTCCTTGATCTTCGAAAAAGACAACTAGGCTTTACTATTAGGTCTTACTCCCATTTAGTTCGTATGAGGTCTATCATGATTGTTCATCGTTGTATCTTGACATTGTGGAAACCTGATAAGGCCAAATATTTTTCCAGTGGTGACAGTTAAATCTACAAACTTTGTTACTCGAATGAACGAGTAGAGGGCAAGGGAATTAGTTTCTTATGGAAAGGAATAGTTATTAAATGATTTAAATTATAGAAGAGTTAAGGTATATGCATAGACGGAAAAAGATATCTTATGTCTATAGTAATTATTCCTATCTATATGTAAAAGTATATGGGTTATTTCCATATTATCACCTGAATTCTTAGTTATTTCCATATACAACGTCTAAAAAGAATTGTGATGTTATAGACAGATTAGTGATTGCCGTTATCTTTTCATTAAAACTAACTCTTTTTTTTTTCATTTTTAACATATTTAAACTAATAATTGGATTTCATTTTTCATCCATACAACCCCAAAGCTTATATAATTCCATTTTATAACGTCATAGACTAATATTTTCGTTCAACCTGTTCGAGTTAATCCTCTAAAATGTTTTTAATTGGTTTGAGCAAATCTTTTTTAACACTGGAATAAAAAAATGATAAATTATTCAACAAAACATTTTTCTCAGAAGAAACAAACAAAATAAAAATAAAACGAGGAAAAATAAAAATTGAATAATAGTTTCAATGTTAACAAAGCTAGTTTATATGACCAATTAAATATTTTTATCAATTTAAAATAAAAGACGTGAGCACTAACTTAAAGCACCTTTCATAGTTCAAGATCAAAATCTCACAACATAGGCTAGTACAAAAGAATAAATAAAAATCGATGCAATGTGCATTAAATATGAAGACAAATATAAACGTGTCAATCCAAGCCTTCCAATTACGTTTTGGAGTCCTCTGTTGAAGATGATGAATTCCAAAAAAGGTGATGGTGCTTATGGTAATTAACATCCATCCTCTAAGTTTCAATGGAAAGATAGCGACAATCACTAATTTGTCCATGATGTTACAATTTGAGGTTGTAATATGAAATTATGATTTTTGGAGATTGTAATATGGAAATATGAAAGATTTGAGGTAGTAATATGTAAATAGCCTAATGTATATCGGCAAATAGACTTGATGGAATGATAGAAATTCTAAATGGAGGAAATCTAAAGAGAGAAGTAATTGAAATGGAGATATAAATAATCTCCATGGCTCTTGCATCTCCTTCATGCGAATGCTTTTCATGGCATAAAGCATGTATAATGCATTGTAAAACACATTTTAAGTGCGAAACAAACTCCAAAAAGCACAATCGACATAACAAAACAAATTTAGGCAACAAGATCAGGCCTCTGTTGCTATATGTCGCATCATACGATGTTGACTTGGGGAAAGGAGATTTCAAATTTATTATTGGGGTCTAACCTGCATTGAATAGAAGAGCTTGAAAAACCAAATGTAAAAGGGAAAAACAACATGGCAACAGCTACATCCAATTGACTGAAGTTGAACCCCACTGGGTAGGGAGAAACCTACTGACAAAAAAGGAATTGTTACTCGTGGGGTTTCTCCACACTCGGTGAGCATTCGTCTTGCCAGTGGATATTATCAACATTCATTGGGATTTCCATAGCCTAGATATCCGTGTAAAAAAATATAATTCATAGAAGCGGTCCAATAAAGAAAAGAAAATAAATGAGAAAAGTAGTATACTAGGAAGTTGCAACACACTAAATATTTCAATAGTGACCATCTCTGTGCAACATGCCTGAAAACGACTCAAGGTAGTGATAAGAGTTCGTTAGGATCTGGTATATAGCTTGCTATTCACCTGCGGGATCGCAAGCTATACTCTGGTGTTGCATATGTGAAGCTACCGGTTCATGACAACATTTTTCCTAATTTAATTGAGTTTTAACCTTTAAGATGGATAAATATGATAAATTGGATTCTTAAACGGGACAGATACCAAAAGTTTATTAGGATAGAGTCCTACTAGATCTACAGTCGTGAAAAGTAGATGTGATGGCTTGGGAACATTGCAGGGATTATGGAAAATAGTGAAGTAGTTTTCTTATCCGTAATTATTTTTCATATAATTCATTGATCAACCTCTCGAGTTAATGCATGTGAAAAAAAAGCAACTAATAGAGTGATACTAAGTCGTCGTTGAGTATCTTATAGATAAGATCCTGACATGATATTATTTCTTACTGGCCATCTTCTCAATCGAGTCATTCGTTGCTTTCAATTTGGTTACATGTCTGAACTGCGAGTTATTGATTCTGCATTGAAATTGACTGAATTCTTTCTAGTCTCTACAAGTTTGGAGTCATTGAATGGATGATACATCTCTGGATGAGTAATCTCAGCTCGTAGAGTTTCCCAAGTTGACTCTTTGCTTAGATGTCAGTACATAGTATGTATCCGTTCTGTCCGTTCTGTAGACAAACTGCAAAGCTAATATCTGATAGAAAAGATGCAATGTCTCACTGGATGATTGTAGCGTTTTTCCTAGGATGTAATAATTCATGATTATGCGCATTACCAACTTTGTTATTTTTGTCTGTCGGAGTTCCAGTCTTCATGTGTGTGTGATGCAATGAAGACCCAGTTTCCTCTCATAAAAATATAAGCCTGGCTATGCAGATAAAATAGGTATTTATCATTATTCCATAACTCCGTAATTAGCCATAGATATCTAGGAAGCTTTCTTGCTCGAATTGCTTAGAAACTCATACACTCATTGTTTCAAGGTTGATATAGACTTCTTTTTGTACTCCCTCCATCTTGAAACATAAGGAGTAGTTTGACTTGGCAAGTGGATATATGCGTGTGCTGAATTTTTATGAAATTTAATGAAAAAAGAATATATGTTTTTAGTGGTGGTAGGATATACTGTAATAACTGAGAGAGAAATTAATGGAGTGTACGATAAAGAGTAATGATTGTTTTAGCATTTTTATGATAAAACTTTGTCAAAAAAGGAATATTTATTATATTTTGGGACAACCCAAATAATTTAGTGTTATTTATATTTTGGACTGATAGAGTATCATTTTCCGGTATGATTTTCTAGGTGAGTGTGTGACCCTATGGCCAACACTTCAGATTTCGGAACTATTATTATGAAATTTCCTAATAATTGTATCTCCGTTTCTTTCTTTGCAGTAGAGCGACATGTGTATGATCTAATGTAAACATGATTGACTAAGACATCCCTATCTATGAATGATTTGATTATATTCAGATTCGATTGATATTGATATTGTATCGAGTTTGGTATTTGCATTTGGATTGTTGTGTTGTTGAGTTATTTTATTCTCTGCTTGTTGAAGCGATTGTTTTTAATGGATTTTTATATATAACCATCTCAATCTTTGGTATTTACAAAAAAACCATCTCAAATTTTCATATTTACAAAAATACTACTCGAATGATATGAAGTTTTCAATAACACTACACAAATCATATGATATTTTAAAAAACACTTCAAATCATATGATATTTTCAAAATAACTGTAATCGTTAATAAAATCCTTATCTTAAACGATTTTCTTTTATTTTTCTCTTGTATGATATATTCATCAACATAGTTTTTGATCCTTTTGTATAAAAGCCTATTGTTTTTCCATTTTCGTCAATTTTTTTTGTTTCTCAAATCTTAGTTATCTTATTATATTTCTCTGATTTGATCACTCAAATCATAATGATCATTATTTTGGGTATAAAGATGAAAATATTAAACAAGAGGAAAAAATGTCAATTTTTTTTTTTTATAAATTCCTAACATTTGACGAGGTTATATGTGAAAATCCCTTGTTTTTAATGAATTATATAGTGCTTCCTCTATGTCACACATTTTACAACGGCATGTAGTTTGAGGCCTAATTTTGTACAATCAAATATCATTTTTTATAAAATTATTGTGAAATATCAATGATAGATTTAGTTATGAATTTTAATCTTGAACCAATTTAAGAATTTTCTGATATCGTGAAGAATAAGAACGAAACCCGTTGAAATGTCTGCCGTTGTAAAATTTGTAGGACGGAGTGAGTAATACACTAGGGAAATAGTCTCTTTTCTAATCTGCAATAGAGATAAGATTGTGTATATCTTGCTCTTCTCAAACCTGTCTTGACGGACCTGAGTGATTATTGTTGTTGTATATAGTAATACTCTATTCATTCCTTGATCTCTTTTTGGATCTGCAGTACCATATGCTTGTTTCTTTGTAGAGCAAGATTTATCTTTTCCTTTGTTTGAACTGCCATCAGATAACCCCAAAAAAAAAAAAAAAAAAACCGCTGCCATCAGATACTCTCGGGTGCTCAAATCCCAGTATTCTGATTCTATGAATGATGAGTTGGTTGCATAGAGGAGTCAGAAAACTGGTTATGGCATATGCATCATGCTACTCATTCGAATTGGATAGAAACACCCAAGTCTGCTGCCACTTTTTTCACAGCTGTTTTTGGGCCATGTTTTAATTCACCATGTTCATATATATTCCCTGATCAACTAGCCTTCTCATGTTACTTGCAGCATTACCATTTCCCTAACATGATTTTGCTTGAACTCATGGCAGTGTTGAGATGGCTGAGTCTAGTCAACTCCTGCATGAAAACCCAAGAACAAATACACAAGCACACGTTGATCGACTTACCAGTCTTCCATGTGAAATTGCTGAGATCATTTTAAACAAGCTCCCTACAATTGAAGCATCAAGGACGAGCATCTTATCATCTCCATGGCGTTGCAGATGGCTGTCTAATTCGCGCCTTGTGATAGATAGTAGTGAGATGATGGCTTCTGACAAGGATGATGAACAGATGAAAGTAAAGAAAATCAGGGATGTTATTAATTATTATCTTGAGAATCATACTGGGAGAGTGGAAACATTCCGGTTGAAGATGTATCTTGAAGAGAACTCCACTACTGTATATCCGTGGTTGCGGTTCTTGCGCCGAAAAGGAGTCGAAGAACTTATACTTGAGCAGTGTGGCAACACGTTCTTCTATTTATGTGTGGAATTCCTCTCCCTTTTTGGCAACCTGAAGTCGTTGTCTCTGACGACTGTCCTTTTAGAGTTCCCAATCGTAGACCTGAAGTCGTTTTCTCTTACGACTAAGAAATTCGAGTTACTCATTGAGCTCACTTTCATAAAAGTTTATGTTACGGGTAAAGATATGGAGATCCTGTCGATTGCATGTCCAAAATTAGAGAAACTAACCTTATTACCAACGTATCAGTTGCTTCCACTTCTTCATAAGGATAACAAGGGTGCGCTTCTGAAGATTCACGGGCCGTCCCTTAAGTACTTCCTCACCGACTTTGCATATACAGAGATTTGGATCAAGAATGCTAGCCACCTTGCAGTCATTGAAATTGCAACTCCGCCCTTTGACCGTAGTTGGAAGGGGGGCAATATTCAGTGGGTCAAATTTATACGTGGATTATCTGTTCTTCCGTCGTTGAAGAAGCTTGTGGTGGATGGGAAGTTCGTTGAGGTAGTTTTCATTCCTTTTGTTTCCCTTATAGTATATCTTTGTTTTAACTGATTGGTTAATTTCTGTTGTTATGCCGGCTTGTTAGTCCTCTTAGTTCTAGACTTGACTTTCTTTTCTTTCTTTCTTTTTTTTTGAACTTCGTGCTAACGGTATCCTCTTTATGTGGAAGTATGTGGCAGGGGGCAACCTGCAGTGGAAAGTTATTGTTGGAAATGGTCATCTTGTGACTCTTTACTTGCCTGATGTGTGTCTTGAGAATGTCGGGGTGATGTCAGTCTATCTTACCTTAATCGCAATGTTCTCAAATGTGGAGAAGGTAGACTTATCAGTAAGTCCTCTTCATCTCCGCATTTACTGTTTCTAATTAATTCAGCTACGCAGAGTACAAAAAAGCGAGTCGCCTTGATTACTGTCCGGTTGGTGGACAACAATCATCATGCTGGTGGTCAAAGTTCAAATACAGATGGAAACAATGGATTATGTTCAAATTTCTATGGAAACAATGGACTCTGTCCTCTTGACTACCTAGCATCAAAAGATGTATAGGGCATGTTAATGGAAACAAACTTGCTTTCAGTTAAAGTTATTACTGTTTCCTGTATCGCCTTATCAAATGAATGGATGACATCCTTGATCACCGAAGAAGCCTATGTTTCAGGCTAACTAACTGTGAACGGTTTATCCTAGAAAACCATGAACATGTAGCTATCAGCACTAAGATGGTGTGTTATAAGATGATAATCAAGCTCTCTCTTGCAGGTCAAGAAATCGAGATGTTCCAATCGTTTCAAACCTTACATCGAAAGACAAGCTGAAACTGGAGTGTGCTTCAGGCAGCTCCTTACGGTGAAAATGAGGTATACCCACCAATTCGGTGCTGCATTGGATTTCCTGGAGTTTGTCATCACCCGTGCCCCGAATATCAAAACCATAACTATAATCAAAGAAGGTGGTGGTCAGTACTCCGAAGAGACCATCAAGAGGGTATGCCAGCAGCTCAAGGGATGTGCTCCTGATGCTGAAGTGGAGTTCATTGCGAAGGATGCGTTTGACATGTACAATTACTTCACTGCTACTTCCTGCGCTCCATTCTATCGACGACGTGGAAGACCTGCCTTGACTGTCTGATGCTAAACATTGTTGCCTTGTTTGTGTTCTCATTGTGGTAGAGCAGACGATCTCTCGTCTGTGGATTCAGTATCGAGTCGCGTCTTTCGTTCTGGAGTATTTTACTCTCTCTTTTCCCCTTGAACTAGACCGCAAATGCTTTTCCTTGCCATGAATGTTAAGTTTCAATCGTCGATGACATAGACCACAGATACTTTCCTTGTCATGAATATGAAGTTTCAATACTTGAATTAGACCACAAATGATTTTGTTGGTGTGTGGGTTTTGTGCGATACTTTTCCTTGCATGATATTCAAACAGCCACATTGGCGATAGCCGACTGTGTGATCATTCATTAGTCATGCTTTTGTTGTCGAGTTCTCATTCCGGCTTCGACTTTTCGACCAGATTTTTCAGGTTGGGCAAAATAAATTTGCTTCATATTGATTGGTGTTTCTCGTACCTATTGTGGCTTGGAATTTAACTTCGGGTTGGAAGTCTGTAGTATGAAATCATTATGAAATCTAAAGAATGGGTTTGGCTCATAGGTAGTAAAAAACATGGAATATTATTGAAATGAGTCCGATATCAGTAAGGGCAGCAGGATGGGTATTATTTCATATGTTTCAAATTAATTATAACATATTAATAAATAATTTTTATAAATTTTCATATAAACTTTAATGTTTTCAAAAACAAACATCATTATTTTAATAATATATCAAATATTATAATTATCCTTATTTTATATCATATTATTTTTATTGTTACCTTGAACTATATATCACAATAAGTGCAACTTTTATTAAGGAATATACTCTCTAACAACTTTAACCGACGTAATTAGAGAATCAAAGGTTATGTTAATCAAATTAATCAAGAAACATCATTCATAACATATATATTCTCATTCAACGAAAGTTATCGATATAATCCGACATCATTTGACATAAGATTAAAATTCAAAATAATAGTGTCATTCTCGTACCGTTGCACAAGTGAATGCTTGGGAATGACGATGGCATTGACCATGCTGTGCCTGAATAGCAACATGGAAAACCTGTGAAGAAATTCTCCCAAGTAGGGCAGATTGATCCCAAACTGCTGCATTCCTAGATGTTCTCCTCCTCTATGAGACCAAAATTGTGGGAATTTGATGGGTGATTTTTACTAGTGGGTAATGTCTCAGTATCTTGGCTTCTGCTTGCATCAAACTTCACAAGTTACATGCTTTATTGAATTTTGTTGTTTGTACAGGCTATCTGTGAAGAAATTGAATCAAGGGTTGTTTCTAGAATTTGAATTACTGATATGGGTATGTTCATGGGTTTCTGATGGGTTTGGATTTCATGGCGTTTGAGTTAGATTTGGTTTGTTTCTTTCTTTGTTTTGGTTGGGCTTGGTTTGTGGGGTAATTCATAGTTATCTAATACTCTAGCAACCCTCGCATACTGTGAATCAGATACAACCCGATATTTCAAGCGAAGTCCTAAGAACTTTTGACACTTGTAGCGTCCCTTAGGTACCGAAGAGTGTATTTGGTAACTCTGATTTAGTTCAATTAATATGCCGTCTAAGTGTGGCCTCTGATATTTATCAAAAGTTATTTGTTGGAATGTGTGCCCTAGAACCCATGTGATAACTTTCTTTCGAGATGAAATCAATTAGGGTATGCACGTTGGGCGTGTTCGTGTCAGAGGTGACATTACTTGGGATTGGGATTATTAGTCTCGGGATAAATAGTCATTGGATGGACTATTCATTAAAAGATTTGAATGCAAGATTGAAACAATCAAAACAAGAACACACAAATTTAACATGAAGAAACCCGAGTATCTGGAGAAAAAAACCCCCACAAATCACACCATCACAAACCGTGATGGCAAAACACTATGAGAAAATCGAATTATAAAACGTCTCAAGTCGTATTATATTACAACTCAAATCCTAAAACTCTTATGGACGAATAATAACATGGGTTATTTATAACCTACCCCAATAAATCCCGATAAAAGATGTGTTTAAATAAAACAAATCTCGCTATCAATCTTTCCAGATGGACCATATACTTGTAAAGTGCTAGATATGTAGTCACTGTAATTTGAATGTACCTGATCGATCCCCTGTATATTGCAACAAAATACTTACCCTATTAATAGTGATTCATTATTCATTTAGTTCTAGTTAGTTGCATCATCTTTGTCATCAGCACACGACCTTCGCCATGAATGGCATACCTGGATGATCGCCAAAACAACCTTGAAAAAGATAACGAACAATACAATTGTATTTTATTTGCAGCATATACATAAGTATGCATCAGAACAGGACGCTGCAATGCAAGATGTGGAGCAAAAATTACACCGTTTTGATGAACAATTCAGTCACAGAGTCCTTTGCGGCAATACATAGTGAGTTGAAGAAACCGTAAAATATGTGCCTAAACAGGATGCTACATGGCACTGCTGCCTCGACCAGTGTATCTTTCGCCAGTAACTCGAGCCATGCCGAGCTGGGGTTGACTTTGGTATGACTCCATTCTCCACCTGTACTTCGGATTCATAGCCCATCGTCAGGTTCAACCATCAATCCAATTGCGCTTGAAGACTATCTGAGGTTCAGTCTCCACATTGAAACCCTCTAAACCTCAGGATAAATGGCCATTCATTCCTCAACTCGACCGGATGTCTCAATCTCAGAGTTCATAAAGTCATTCAATAACTGCAAAGAGACCGACTTACACTAATCCCAGTCACCTCCGTCAACCGGGTTGAAGTCTGAGAACACACCATGAAGCTGAATCTAACAGAAAGTATACATGCATTCTAACAAGACTTTGAACTCAATTATGAAAATCAGCTGTAGAAAAAAAAATAATCTAAAGCGACGGAACCACACAAATTGGACCTTTAATGCAAGATAAACCACATAACAAGAACAAATGACATTGACCTGCAGATATTCTCATCATATCATAAGTATAAACAACATTGCAAACAAAAAAAATAAAATTATTTCCAGAAGATTGAACCAAAAACTCTGGCTTACAACTTACAATTTACACCTATATCTTCCATCATGCTTTCCTCATGACTAACTTAGTCATAAACTAGTTTAATCAAGAAGTAGTATACATGAGATGGTATCTCATAAAATGCCTAATAGAATACAAAAGAGTTCCCCTAGTTCAAAGATGTTTTGGCAAAAATTGATGAGACCTCCCCGCAAGAAAAATTGCCTATCATATCAAAGAATTATTGGGTACAACAGAAAAATGGCATGGAAAGATAATTGTAAGTCAGTAACTTGATTTATGTCGGTACACTATAATCACTATCAACAAATAACTTTTGAGTAAGACCGGGATAGTCTCAAGCCAAGTGCTGGATGCCATATTGGTAAGTCAAGCACAAGCACAGACATATTCAAGCACTGAGAGCTTGAATAAGGCTGTGAACACCAGCGGGCTAGGCACAAAGTAAGAGGCTGTACCTTCAAAAATATGGTGCCTTCCCCCCATGCCCACAAGATAGCAGCAAAAATCACCAAAAACTGCATTGCCTCTCGCACATAAACATCACCAGATGCAACGGAGCCTAATTAGGTGGTATCTGTGGGTGTTCTCATATCATCTATATCCAATTTTTTTTAGCATACCCCTAAATTTTTCTTAGATGGCACCAACACTCTGTGTTTGCATGTACAGCGAATGACTGAGTTCAGCTTGCACAAATGATTTCTTCTTAGGCAACAGGATATGGCACCATGACGGGCTGCATCAACATTCATGGGAATCTGAAGTCCAGGTGGCCCTGCAACTGAAGTGCAGATCAATAATATCGGTCAAAGTGTCGAGGCATTGCAGGGATAGGATGTGTTAGACACGAAGCAAAATGGAAAAGAAGCAAACATGAAATTCTGCTGAAATGCAAACGCAAACTGAATGGGATCTAGTCCTGAAGGCACAATAAACACAAAGAGCCAAGCACTCAACAAAGGACATTACAAAATCAACCGACTGAAAGTTCCAACACCAATGGCCTCTCTCGAAAGCACAACGTTCCAAATCGTACACTTGGCTAGACTGGTAGTTACCACTTACCATATAAACACAGTCCTATAAGGCACAAGAACTGTCGGCTAAAAACCGATTTTATACTATGGGTATATGCCAGGAACACTAGGTAGTCCATGCAGTTTTTGTGATGCATTTACGCCTATATGAAAGGAACCATATGCTAGACCGAATTAGCCTCCAAGCTGTAAGCTTACAGACTAGACTCTGGAATGTGAAGCTATTGTGAGAAATGTATACGTTCAGAAACCTATATGCTATCCAGGATTGTATGCACAAGATACCGCAATCGATCTGGCAAGAAATATTTTTGGTTTCAATGCAACTAGATGATAAACAAAGTTATTATCTGTTAAGAACTTAAGATACAAAAATCTTCAACTCTTTCACAACAAGTATGAGCTTCTTCTAGGAGAGTATTTTCTTCAGAACGGTATGAGATAAATCGTATTCAGATGTTTAGAATTTATGACATGGTTTGGCACCAATGTCCACGTATCAAATCCAACTGGAGGATATATGCATACTAAAGCATAACAAAATCTATTATATATATAATTATACAAAACATTCATATGATAAACCATCCGGATGACAAATGGCATGACGACATATCATGATATTTCGTTTTATTTAAACTAAAGAAAAATCTTTATTAATTAATATCTAATCTTTTAGTACAAGTTAAACTATTAAGATTAAATTTTAAGAATGAATATCAGATCTAACATAATTATTTGATCAAAAGTATGAATAAATAAATAAATAAATAAATAAAATCTTAACATCATATGTACAAATTCTGAAACAAAATAATTATATCTTATAAATTTTACACAATCATTAAAAAAACAAATTTATAATCAAATTTTATACCACAAAAATTTAGTAACAAATCTAACCAAAACGATCCCTATATAATTTTGAAATATTTTATCTTATATCAATCTAACCATAACTATTTTACCAATAGTATATTTCATGAGCCGATTTTTAGAATGATTTACTTAAAATCGATTTCGAATAATATAATGTAAGAAATGCATAAAAATAATAATATAAAAAATTTAAAAATCTTGGATCAATTTATCAATAAATATAAAATTATTTCAAAAAGTCATCAAGTTATATTTTCAACATAATATATAATTTGATTCGGGTTATATTGATTGTGTAAGACGATCATTAATTTTTTTTCATTTTTTAAATTTGACATAGATATAATTATATATAATATCTATTATTATGATATTTTATCGTACAACGCAAGTCAGTACTCTAGTACAAACAACATATTCAGACAATGAGCATTCTACCACAATCTCAAGATTTGCATTTTCATAGAGTGACCACCTTCAAATTATTTCAACTAGATTAAGAGGACTTGGGAAAATGACATAAGTGACTTCAAAGTCCAAACTTCGAGCTTTACTACGAAACAGCTTCAGGCTAAAATGAGGCCAATGAGCACATGTTTAGATGTTCGTTACTCTGAACAAGCTTCTAAAATGAAGAACGCTCTATGGAACTGTGAGCATATTGGTCAAAGGAGCAAAGGGATTTGCAAAAAGGTACAATAATTGGTAACAACTAACAAGCACGAAATGTGAATTTAAGTGGAGTACCTAAGCAGAGATGTATTGGAAGCCTCAAAACTCCAAAGTAATCCGTCTGCACATTCATCATGTGGCTGGCATCAAAATCACTAGTATCATTTGTGTCAAATCCAGGAGGGTAGGTACAGTCACCTAGTTGAGGCAAGCCTTCAGCGTTTCACAGAGAAGAAACCCATGCTTGGCCGGGCTTCCAAAGAGACAAGGATATAACAACATGAGATTATTTGGGAGGGGAGATTGATGAATTCAGGAAAATCAACTAATCAGTAAGTTTCAAGGGCCACAATAGCTCAAAACCACATGAGAAACCTACACATCTAGAAAGTGTATAATCCGGCATGCATGGTTTTAAATGTCGGTAGTCAGTATCAAATCAGACTATTATCGGATAGAAGACATCAGATGATATATCAAGGATAAGTGATAGTTTTGATTTTAGATACCCAGAACTCAAATTACATGCAGATTACGCATGAGTTCATATCTTAGATTTGGATCCTCCAAGAGTAACAGTAAAATGCCTTTGAAACTTTCAAACAGTACCTTCTTCAATAACTTGAACGTGAAGAGTCTGACTGAAGAGTAAAGTATGATCACTGGGTTCTCTAAACCCTCTTGTACTTTGAAACATTGGGGAATTGGCAATTATCTACACTAGGTTTCACTAACATAAACTGAGTATACCATGAAACGCTCTATAGTTTTAGAGTAGATTCAAAGAGGTTTATGCTAATAACTGTGTGAGGGCTAGAGTACAACAGCTGAGCTTTTCTATGTTCAATAGACCGATGAAAATCAGAATATCGCATTGCATTGTTTTGAAGACAATCAGCACCTTCTCTTCTGACTTTAAGTTATGTTTTTCAAAACCATCAAACGAATATTTTTTTCAAAAAAAGAATGCATTTATGTTTTGAAGATGCAAGGCATAGTTGATTCAATGTGTACAGACTAATGCCAGCATAAAAAAATCTCATGAAATGCCTTTTTCTAAAAAAAGAAAATAAATAAATAATAATCGCATGATCAGTTCCTCATGCGAACTTCATAGCAAGTAAACTGAAGCTTCGTAAGAAAAGAAGGAATATAATTGAGATACTAATGAAAACACCGGAAGAGAAGCATAAATAACTGCACAGAAGTGTGAAAAAAAAACTGAAAGATAATCAGTGAGTGCTTTGGCAGCTCGATACCTAATGTTCCGAGAGCTTGACTCAAATTAATGAACTGGTTGCCTCCGTTAGTTCAAAGCCTTCAAGCTCCATCTTCTCCTTCCATAGCCTAGCTTCGTGTTTTCGACCATGCTTGACAAGACCGTGGACGATAATGTCATAAGTCCATCGGTTTGGTTTATAACCCTTCTGACATATCTCATGAAAAAACTGAAGTGCTTCATCGATTTTATCAATACATAACCTTCTCAACAACAAGTTATAAGAGTAGATGTCTGGTGGGAAACACTCTTGAATTGCATGTTCCAAGTCCTTCACATTTGTATTTGCTGTGACACGACCAGAAAAAAATGAGAGCATTTGGCCCAACATCAAGCTACTTTGTGTTTGCTGATTAGAATCTCTTGTACGAACCCAAGCATCATACAAACCCCTAAACTTCAAACAGCGGTACAACAATACATTGCCAATGAAAGATGAGAGATGACGACCGATATCTTCCAAGTCGTTGATTACCATCATAACGACTTCATACTTACTTTCTGCAGCCAGTAACCGGATAATCTCTTCATAAGACCTAAGGCTAGGGATCAGTCCCTTCCTTCTGGCATCCTGCACTACTACCAATGCATGATCAGACTTATTCGCTTTGCAAAGACCATCAATCATGACATTGTACAACTTCCGCCGCACTTCTCTTCTTCGCCCAACCTCATCAAAAAAATTAAGAGCATCAGAAATCCTTCCATTCTTGAGATAACTCTGCAACATTAGAATGTCGGAACTCAAATTAGAGATAATCCCACTAGTTCCCATTCTCTCATATATTTCTCTGGCCAAATCGGGTTTTTTGGCATGACCAGCCCCATCTATGTAGTGGTTGTAAATTGTGGTGCTGGTTTTATGATAAGACACCTGCAACTCAAATAACTGAAGGAAATGCTTTCGTGGATCTTCCATAGCACATAAACAACCGATAATGGCCCTGAACAAACTCCGCTCCGGAGTATGACCTTTCTCTTGCATTTCCAAAAGAAGTCTTGCAGCAATTTCTCCCTTTTTGGACTTGATGAAGGCAATGATCAAGCAGGTATATGTTTTTGCAGTCGGAACCTTATTCAATCTAATGTATTCACTGTGTATTAAGTAAGCCTGGTCTAACCTATCAGTTCGACAGAGTGCATGAATGAACTTGTCATATGCAGAGTTACTAATTCCAAACTTGCTCTCAAAGGCAAAGGTGACAAGATTATTCATCTGATCATACTTCCCCTCCCTGTATAGTGCATCGGAAAGAATAGAGAAGGTCATTTTCCCTGGGAAACAGCCTGTTTGTATTGCATTTTCCAGGATTCGGCATGCTTCTTCGATGCTTCCATCCCCACACAGAGTATTTATCAGATAATTATAAACCATGCCATTGGGAGTAAGCCCATACTCCGACCTAGACTTGAAAAACTCCACAGCAACATCAACCAAGCCGATCTTGCAGAAGAAGCACAGAGCGGCATTCATTGTGACCCTATCAGGTACAATCTGAAACTCGTTCATCTCCGTCAGCAAATCATAAACTTCTTGAACCCGATTGCCCCTGAGAAGTTTCAATATCAAAGTGTTGTAGCGGAAGACATCCGGCACATACCCTTCAAGGGAATTCTTGTGCTGCAGAAACTCCAACGCACTATCTAGTTGTCCAGATTTCGTAAGGTGCCTGATCCAAACACCGTAAGCCGGATCCATCAAAACACCACCTAACGCCCTAAACTCCTCCATCAGCCTCCCCGCATAAGCAAACTTCTTCAACTTACACAAAGCATCCACAAGCAGAGCTAGCATATAACCATTCATCTTCTCCCCACTACCAACCAATCTGCGAAATAAATTTTCCGCTTCATCCAACCGATTCTGCTTGCAAAAACTCTTCATCTCGATCGTCTTGGTAACCACATTTTCAAAACCCCTCATGTTAATCTGCTCCAAAACCACCTGTGCTCCATCAAAATTCCCAGTCTCCACCAAGGCATTCAAAAACACTTGGTAAGCAAAGGGATCCAAATCCAAACCCTGGTACCTCATTGCCCCAAACACCTGAAGCGCCGTCAAGGGCTTCCCCGCCACCGCATACCCCATCACGAGAGTATCAAAAAACCTAACCCTATGAAAATACCTCTCCTTGATATATTTCTCCAAGAACTCCAACGTACTAGACATCAACTTCTGCCTAGACAAAACCTTAAACATAGCATTGAAAGTGCTCCTAGTATGATGAAACCCCTGCTGTCGTCCCGCCCAATCGAAAAACTCCAAACAACACATCACATCATTCCCATACCTCAAAACCTCCAACACAAAACCCTCATTCAACCTAAACCCCAACTGCGCAAGCTCCATTTCCCACCCCGCCTTCTCCCCCGCATCCCGCGATCTCAATATCTCAAACACCTTCTCCAAAAATGGGTTATTCTCCCTAGTCTTGAACCAACTCTTAAACGTGCCCACTACCCGGGTCGGGTCAAGATCCAAACTCTGAGGCGAAATCTGATATGGGTTCTGTTGAATTGGAGAAGGGCATGCAGCAGTTGAAGAAAAGGGGAGGAGATGAGGGATTTGGAGCCTAGATTTGGTTAGGCATTTTATGGTTTGCATCAACATAATGAGGTGGGGATTGTTTTTATTATGTGGGGATTTTGGGAATTGAGATTAACTTCATTGTGGGATGAATCATCAATGGGTTCTGGGTTTGGTGTTTGGTGTCGCCATTGATGGGTTGATTTGGACAACATGAAGAGGAGAAGAGAAGAGGAGGCTGAAGGGACTCAATTTTTGGGATTGAGCCCTAGTTTGAACAGTGGTCGGAGAATTGGATGAAGAAACGTTTTGATTGAAATTGTCTTGCAGAAATTAGATTATGGAACTAACATGTCATGATACTTGTATGATGTATATGTTGTGATTTATGTTCATGTCTTGTTTAAATTTATGTTCATGTCACGTATTAGATTATAAGCTTCTTAAACAAATAATATTGAATATTCATTAATAAATTATTTTGAAATTATTCAAACTTGCAATTATATTCTTTGTCAATTGATTTTGAAACTCACACTTACGGTTTTAAAAATATTTATTTAATAGTTTATTTTTCTATATTTAAAAACCAACAATAATTTTAAAAATATAAAAACAAATAACCAAGATGATTCCATTAAAAACTGAATATAAGAAAGATAAGAGGTATATAACGTAACACTCATTATAGGAGTCATATGTTAGATAAATTTCTTTTTATGGATGTACGATTCACGAAAAACCTTATCCTAAATTATATAACCAAAACAATAAACCCATATAATCCAATTAAATATAAGATATGAGAAGAACAAGATACACATGAGAGATGTCGAACCCCTTACATGAGGAGGACGAGATACACGTAAGAGATATCGAACCCCTCGCAACTTGATTTGAAGGAACAATTACTTATCGAGATAACTCCTCTTTATTAAATTAGGAAAAATATCATTTAATCCCTCTCAACAATCATCTCATTAAACTATAGAAATGGTCATTTAATCTTTTACATTTTGAAAATTTTTTAATTTTTGACACATGATCCCCTGAAAAGAAAAGAAAACCCCTCGGATATATACCTATTTTCATAATTAAGGAAGTTATATACAAAAGTTCGAAAATTCAAGGGATTATGTGTGAGTTTTTCTATTAAATTATACACTTCCTTTAAAGTTTTTTTTTTTTTTTGAAGAGTTTAAAGTTTTTTTTTTTTAAAACTCTATCTAAAAACATCAATTGCAAAATTAGAGATTTAGAGCAAATTATTTTCCATTGTGTATGGCAAGTTTGAATTCAACTCATATTCCCTTATTTTCGTTAAACTTTCACTCGATTGGGCACCTCTATAACCTAGAATGCAGTAATACAAATCATAAGTTAAAACAATTTGTTTTCCAAGCCATTCTACCAGTTGTCCATTTAGTCACGACCCTTCATCACCATCAATCAGATTCCGATGAAAGCGCCGCCCCCCTCGAATGATTCTAGCTGGTCGTTGCTTGAGGTCATGGACTTATCACCTGGAACAATGGCGTTGCAAGCCAGCTCATCGCACGCAGGTTCATCAAGCACATCGTATGACAGTATTGTCAAGTACTCAAGGAGGCTTTAGTTGCCAGTCAATTTCCAAATGGCCACAAGCAGATGAATGCTTTACTCGGTCCAGAGCTTCTTGTCTGTGTTGCAGCAGTAGAAGAGAACCTTCATCTTCCTGCTTATTTGTGTCATTGACTTTCCGCCTGCGTGGCAGCTTTCTTGAGAAAATTTTCCAATTTGATTCAAATTTGCAAGCTTCAAAAGAAGAAAGAGCATGTTAGAATTCACAGGATCAGGAAATTATTGAGCATCATCCCAATGTTAAGCTTTTGATGGAATGGTTCCTCGAGAATACTTGAGGTAAACAAAAATGAGTAAATGGAGTAACTTCTGCACACACACACACACACACACACAAAAAGAAACAAAGAAAAGGAAAAACAAAACAATGTGTGAATGGGTCATTCAAAATCCATACCCTCACTTCGATCAGTAAATCCTTGAACAAGGCAAGCGCAAATCCAGGGCCTTCCAGCTCGCGACGCTTTAGCTCCACCATTTAGCTCACCATTGTGTTGTTTCAGACTGCAAATAATACTCAGCTTTCAACCAACTGCATCCAATCCAAGCATTCGAGGAACCAAAAGATTTTAAGCAATTACAAATCACTCAAACAAAAAGAAGACAGCTCATATCTGCATATAAATGAACTTGAGAGATACCGAATTTCTCTTTTTCTTCATTGCTTGATTCAATTGTGTCACTATGTATGTATTTTCCTATTGATAAATGTGGCCTCTAATATGCAAACCGTACGTCCATAACCAACCTACTATCAGAACAGTATCTCTCGTTCTTAGTCACATCGGTTAATATTTGGAAACAATTCATAAGATTGATGTCATATGGACGACCAATTCCAGAATCACAGTCAATTCTAGAGGATATCGATTAATTGAAATCCAATTTTCATCATCGACTAGGACAACCAACCCAAGTAGCGATGCGAATTTGCTAACCCCGAAATGAAATTTGGGTTGGTTGTTCATAGGCAAATTTCAATCTCATCAATCGCCAAAAAAGCCCATCATCTCCACCTTCGCATTTACACCAATGACCAAAACAATGGCGATTGGCGAACCATCACAGGATCAACAATTCGCGATGCACAAGATAATCAGAAAAATCTAATCAGAACACGAATCTCAATCAGAACACAACACTGAATTCCAACAATCCATTTTGACATGAACACCGAATTCAAACGAAATTCCAGCTCAAACGAAACAGCAAGAGCGAGAAGCAACGACGAGGAGAGGGAATCGGGTTACCGGCGAGGAAAATCGGTGGTGACGCCGACGTAGGTTTTGATGGGAGGATTCGTCGAAGCTATCAAATAAACACACCACGATCGCTGCCCCTGCTTCTTTTTCTTCGAAGGCAATGACAACTTAGATTTCAACGGAGATGATGAAGAAGCCGATGACGATGGATCATGATTTGGAGAGATCGATAATTTTGGAGTATTAGGGTTAGGGTTTCTGTGCGGCTTGATGAATCGAAACAAGCTCGATAATTGCTTCGACTTCATCGTCGTCGTGATATTCGAATCGTAACACTCGAATCGTGACACTCGAATCAACATTCTTGGAAAACTGATTTGACGCTTGAGATGAGAGCAATTCCGGCAACACAAACATCGATCCATTCTATTTTTGGACATGTCAGGGTATGATAAGTAAAAATATATTTTATTTAAATTATAATAATTTTTATATTTAATAATTTTTATTATATAAAAATATTTTTATATTATATCATATCAATTCGTCCTTCATAAGAATAAATATATCATTTTTATTAATTAATTATACATATATATAAATCATCGTGTCAGATTAAACCATTATAATTTAAAAAGGACAGAGGGAGTATTTTATCTGTTTCATATGTATTATGATAATATGCATTTTGAGATTTAATTTTTTATAATCAAACGTTGTTTTTGACAAAAATATCATGAAACCACTAAATTATGTTGTGACTTTTAATCTTAAATCAATTTAAAAATTTTTTAATATCGTAAAAAAAAAACAAAATGCAAAAAATCCCTTCAAACTATCCAGAATTTGCACCAAAGTGTTTTATTTTAGAAATCCTCAAACTATAGGACTAAAGTGTCATCGTTAGTTTTTTTTTCATCTAATTTAACCGTTTGTTTGTACCATGTGCCAATCACATGCATTCTTGGATAAAAAAATTGTTTGTTTGATTTTATTTTATTTTTGAAAATAAAATTATTGCTAAAAACATATAAGTTATATATTGTTAGAACACAATGGAGGTTTTTTTAAACTATTTTTGTTTTTAAAATTTTCTAACCATTTAATCTTTATTATTTATTAATTCCTAACAATATATAATATTAGCATGACATAACTATTAAGTCTTTTAAAATTTTAAAATAATTTTTAAATAAAATTGGGAGTAGGAATCTTGTGTGTAATAATGAGAGTTTATATGTCTAATTTTCTTAATATAGAGAAATTATAAGATATTGAAAAGCGAATAATTATCTAATATGATCTTAAACTTAGTGCACCAATTCCTTAAGAGGATTATGTTTTTTCATTTCTCTTTTCAAAAATCACAAGGGTTGTTTGATATTACTATACAAAATTAGAAAACCCAATATTAAACAAAAAACAATAATAAAAATCAAAATCAAAATCATTTTATCAAATAAGATGATTTTTTAAAAGAATAATCTTAAATATTATACTTTGATAAAACAAAAAACATAAACACAAAACAAATTTTTATGAGTTTTTATTTTTATCTTTTGTTTCATCTGTTTATAAAAATTACAATCATGACGACAAGACCTTCCCAAGAGAGAAGCTGGCTAAGCCCGTGAAAACATTCACACCAAGCATCACTTACGAAAACAAACCTATAACATTGACAACCAGACTAATCTTTATCAAGAATATAGATTTGAGAACATAGCTCTTTCATGTCCTCTTGAGTTATAATCTCCAGCTAGTGATCGGAAAAGGGAAAACAAAACAGTAAACTATAGACCTATAAATGTGAAAGACACATATGAAACCCCTTTCGCTCAGAATATCGGCAACTGGATTCTTCAATAGCCAAGAACTACAAGCATGTTGAGATGCCGGCATGGGTTGTGATCAGTCCGGAGAAGGGGTTAAATATCTAATTGATACCCCTGTTTTAGCCCTATAACCGCATACTTTGACGCACTTTGATCATTCTCTTTAAAGCAGCTAGCCAAGAGTTGCACTCATCCCAATCACTAGTCGTAAGCTGCACCTGAAAATTGTGGAACGGAAAAGAACGAGTTTCACGATTTGGGCGACCATCAAGTTGTCAAATATAACCTGGATTTCTGAAAAAAAAGAGGTACCTGGATATGTAGTGCAGCTCCATAGTCTCCTTTGTCTAATGCCTGGCAGAGCTGAACAAGCTTATCGCTGACGTTATTCGATATGTCTCTCTTGTTCAGTTTGTCAAACAAAGAACCCAGTTTTCTTGAGTTATCATCTATTTCCCTCCTCTTCAGAGCTCCAGCATGAGAACCTCCAAAGGCTTCGGATGTCTCATTGAATAATCTCGTCAGGGTAGCAATGACAGGCTTTAGGTGAGCTGCACAAAAATTCATATGAGATGAAATCTATCACCACACAATTTCGACAAGCAAAGCAGAAATTAGAGATCCGTAAATCCAATTATGCGCATTGGAAGACATTCAATAGACTGATCATGTTTAATTCCATTGAATTCTGTAATTCCCAACATATATGCATTGTTCAGTAAAAACACTGAGACACCTCCTGATGTTTCCCAGTAGACCGTAGACGTAGCGAAATTTTCCCACCAGTACATCGTCAAACACCTTAAATATGTTTCAATACTGATCACAGAATTGAAAAATCCCAATCACCAACCAGCAAGGGGATGACATTTCCTCAAAAGGCATTGCACCCAGGAGTGATATGTCACCAGCAAGGTTGTAATAAGTACTCCAGATTACTAACTTTGAGATGGTTTTCGTTAATAAGCATATTTTTGCCCACAATGTTCAAACGGTTGTTTAAAATGCAATCAAAACCATTTTCCGGAGCACTAGTAAAAGTGACAGCTCATTATACCAGGCATATTAGAAGTATCAACTGTCTGCACTGTTGGTGGTGGAGCTTGAGCAGCCATAGCAGGCTGCAACGGGGATTGCTGCACAGAAGCAGGTTGCATACCGCCCAAATGCATGGGACTGGATGGCGTTGATCGATGGGAAAGAACAGGAGTGGATACCGACATGAACCCCATTGCAGAAGGTTTTTGGCTGGGAACAAAACTTGGGGGAGTAGTCATAGGACCAAGAGAACCAGATAAACCTTGTTGATTAGGAAGGTTAGCTGACCCCTGTGATGGAAATAAATAATATAAATGAACTTATATGCAACAACGGAAGGGTCAGTTACGTACACAGAAGGGATAAATCTACTGACAGAATACAACTGCGCAGCTAGTGTCGAAGGCTGCTGATATTTATCCGCATCTCTTAGTGGTGTCGGAGGTGCTGGATTAAATGGCCTGACTGCAGGCTGGTTGACAACTGGAGGAGGACCAAAGTTCATCTACAAAAATAGGTTACATAACAGCATTGAACTTGCATCAGGGAACAAAATGAAATTTTGAGAGAACACTACAGGAAAAATGCAATTATGACATTAATGTACCTGAGGAGCCTGAGGTGATTGAAATGGAACAAACATTTGCGGCTGAGGGACAGGCTGATAAGAAGCAGGAGGAGCAGCATAGTTTCCTCCATATGGGTTCAAAGACGGTTGATACTGACCCGCAAATGGATTAGAAGGCGTTTGCAGCTGACCTTGAGTTGTATCCTGGATAAGTGAAATGAAACAAAGGAATTGAATGTGTCAGAGAAAAAACTGGTAGATCGGCATAAGAAAATACGAGAAGCAAAGGCCCAAACCGTGTAATAAGATCGTTGAGATCTGGTTGCAGCAGTCGTCTCATCATATCCATAATCAGGTCTATCTTCTTGTAGGTCATTCACTGTAAAGGATACACAAATCATCACCGATTCAGACAAAACACAAAGAGAAGAAAAACAGGCAACACAATAATATCTAATGCACTGGAAATTGAGCGATGGATCTACAACACAAACGCCAAGCCTAACAGAGATACAATGAGAACAGGATTCAGCGTAACCAGAACATGTCGATTAGTATCATGAACATTTGAATCGCACATTCTCCAATACATTCTTAGAGCTTTTCTTAGACTAGGATATTGGAGACTACGAGGTGCAGTGTGAAGAGGTGCTCGTAAAATAGGTTATTAGGATACATTGCAGTGTGAAGACTAGAGTATTAGGACTAGTAGGCTATTTCAAGAGGTGCTCATAAAATAGATCTTTGGTGGCTGCCTAGGAACAGAATCCCTTCAACAGGCAAAGCAACAGCTACGTTGGTATGAAATCACAATGACTAGAAGATTCCCAATCGCATGACCTTAAAACAATCATTAATCAGAAGTGAGATACCAATACAGGAGTTATTCAACGTTGGAAATAATCAAATTGACACCATATACAGAACAGTGCTGTCCATTAACCACAAATGTTTATTTAGTAGGATAACTGCAAGCACACAATTTGAAGATAAAATAAGCAGAGGAGAAAAGGTGCGACCAAATATGGACCTGATTCAGTAAAGGAGGAAATCCGGTCTCTTAAGATAACAAGTTCAGGAGATAAATCCTCCCCCAGCAGTTTCAAGTACCCCATAGCTGTGGATAAAAGACCTTGACTTGCCAAAATTTCAACATATTTTTCAACAAGTTTGTATACCGATGGACTAAAAGGCTTCTGCTCAGTTGTTAGAGCAAAAACAATAGTCTTCTCCATCAAATCCTGTTCAAAACAATGACAAATTCATCAAGTACTGCCAGGTTCTAGAACCTGAGAACCATCTTTCAGTAGAACACGGCAAACTAACCTGGAGGCTTTCAACATAAGACTTCCCTTCTGGCTCAGCCGACAGACCCTGTGACCATATCTCCATAGTTTTCTCAACATTTCCGGCGCATATATAGCAGAGCGTTGCCGCCAATGTGTTGCGCGAAACCAAGAGCCTCGATGCTAGTGTGTCACATAGCAGTGTCCACTCTTCTCTTTGTTGTGCAAACTGATACAAAATGCAAAATTCTTCATAAACCAGGGGAAGACATTCAGGCAAACAAATTCTAGCTCCCAAGTCCGTGCGACAAAGACATTGAAAGAATGTTCAGAAGCAAAAAAAGGGAAGACTGGTTTATTAATCAAATGTTCTCTCCTCCAAGATCCACTTTGGGCGCACAACTATGAAGATTTCCCAACCTCCAGCTTTGTCTACAAAACCATTATTAAATCTTTTCCCAATCCCAGAGCCAGGGCCCCAACAAATCATGCATTAGCAACGACATCATTAACAGAACAGCAAGAACCTGATTTTTTGTTGTTGATACTTACAGCGCAGATAAGTGCCAAAGTTTCCTTCCAGGATTTGACAGGCCTCTTGCTCACAAGGGTCATTAGGTCATTGTTCACCATAGCAGATAAGACCTGCAATGATGTATGCCAATTATAAGTAAATGAAAGGTTCCTGAAGAATAAAAGCACATAGAACTCTTACGATAATTTTCTCTTTTCTTTAGAATCAAAGTACACTTCAATTACTTCACATAAGAATATCCTATTATACTTCGAAAAAAGCATCAAGGAGACAGTCATCACGAACCTTCAGATAAGGTGAATTAGCCCTTTTAAAGAACTGCTCCCGCGTGCTTTCCCACAAAGATGCACCACCGAAATGAGAAATAACTAGAGCATCAGCCAATCTATTTGCAGCTATGCACAAGGTGGCCGCTGTCTTGTAGTCACCAACCACCAAAGCACGCTGGACAGCCTCATCAACAGCTGGATCAGAGCCCTCATCTTCTCCAGCAAGTCCTGCTTCTGCATGATCTTGACCAGGAACAATCTCAGCAGCAGCAAAGTTATTACCAGAAGTTGATACAGGAGTATCAGCTTTAGGACTAGGAAGATTGTTAAAAAAATCCTCTCCATTATCAAAGGATAAGGTGGCTGTCCCATTATCTTCTCTGTACGCTGCTTTATCAGGGACATTATCAAGACTAATGTCATTAACTTGCTGGGAGAAATTTTCCTCATAGGTATCTTTTGCCTCTTCGGGCTTGCTGAAACCCAAATGGGTAAGCACATTTGTCCTTGCCTCTCCAACATCTTCAAACATGACCTTCAACAAGCTCCATGTCTCTTTGTCGACCTCTGACCTACCCCATGCATAGAACCAAGCAACAAGAAAATCATTTATTTAAAGAACAAAGCTCCTGAAATTCAAGGATATACATCAGAGATGACCTACTCTGCCTCTTGAGATTTTCTTTCACAGAACACTTTAAGAGAAGCCTTTTCTCTATCACGAATCGCAGCTTCAAACTCAGATGAACGATTCACTAGGCTTCCTTCTGTAACTATACTATGGACATAAACCTAGGAGAAAAGCAGATCAAACTTAGTTTGCCAAAGGAAAAAAAAAAGTGAAAGGGGATGGATAATTGAGGTTATACCTCTGAAGATCTAACTGAGGACCCTGCAGGGGATGACTTTGAGTGAAATGAAACAAGCTTTCCTCCAAAACCAAAAGACGCTCCGACTGGACGTCGATACCAATTTGGTGCCCTCAACGGTGCTGCACATGGAAGAAATGGTGTTTTAAAAAATATGAAAGAACAATTTTAATAGGAAAGACATATTATGCTATCAAAATATCAGAGAATATAGAGAAGTCTAAGAGGTGGTCTAGAAGCCAAAAAATTAACAGAAGGAAGTAGGGCTGCAAACAAGCTCCGTATGCTGATGCTCAGCTCAGAGTCGGCACGGTAACGGCTCATTCAATTATTGAACAAGAAGAGCAAGGACAAAATGCAAAGCTGGCCTAGTTAAATTAAAGAGCTTGTGCATATTCATGTGCAGCTCAAGTCACGCTCGACTCAATAAGCGCAACTGAAGTTCGGTTAAAATTTAAAGAACGATAAAGAAGACCTCGCTTTGTATTATAAACAAGTTATCAACGTTAGGCTTTAAGTATGTACATAGAGGAAATGAATTCTCGTCAACTGAAGTGAACCTTGGATTCGTTTTATCATTCTAGTCTGATATTTCAAGAGCATATTTAAAAACAAGCAAACGAGCTCATGAATGAAACTCTATTTTGTTAAGTCACAGAAGCCAAGGTTTTGTATGAGATAGAGCGCAGATTGAGACTTTAAAATTTCATAAATCACGAGCTCAAGTAGAGCCCGAACATGGTAATTGAGCAAGCGATTTCAACAAAGTATCAATTAGCTTTTGTTTGTCTTGTGCTTCTAATTGTCACTAATGTTTGAGAGCTCGAACCTCGGCTCAGGCTCACTTGAAGCTCTGCTCAAGCTCATTCAATATTTAAACGAGTTTGTGCAACCATGAAATCAACTATCACCTTTAGAAGAAAGGGACTCAAGAACTAAAACATGGGACGCTCAAGAAATATCAGTAAAATATACAATACCAGCTCCAAAATCTGCTTCTCCTACACCATATCGACTGAAAGCCTGCAAAAAGGAAAAAAGTAAAAATAATAGAATAAAATAAAAAATAAAAAGCAGCTGACATCAAAACACTTCACAAAGTCAATTATATGGTGACAACAAGATAAACAAGGTTATAATCAAAAGAATTCACAAGGTCATGCTCATTAACTTGCTCAAGAAGAACACACAGAGTTTTCAGGTCCTCCTTTTCCCCAGTGCCTATATAGAAACTGATAGAGGGCTCATATTCAGGGATTAAATTACAACTTGGGGTGAGTTTGAGAACATAACAAGGATCTACCAAGAAGATGGAACTAAACCAATATGTGGAGCACAACTAGATGATACCTCAGTGTTGTATAAGCCAATTATTCCTTCATATGAAGACGCTGAAATAATTCCTGGAATCTTTGGGTACCAGTGTATGTCGAAGGATGAATTGCTGCCTGTTGGAAGCTCACATACCATCTGGCTCAAAATCATAGAAAAAAGAAAGCTCAATTAATTCGTACCTATGGTTCAGAATAACCAACCAGATAGGAAAAGGATAAGTCACAATGATGTTGAAGATGAGCGTCCTTACCTCTCCAGAGTTAGTGTCCCAGCAAATAGTGCGATTATCTTTACCACTTGAAACCAAAAAGGAACTATCAATGGGGCACCATGACAGTGAAAGCACCCCTGGATTTAAGAAGAGAAGACCCATTACTAAATTAGGGAGACATGATAGAAAGAATAACAGCATCCAAAAGTACACTATAGAAGACGGTGGGTAGTTTCTTTCTAAACTCAGAGAAAAACAGAACTCCGCAAGCATTCGTATAGAGGATACATTAAAATTTTCAATGCAAGATCAACTTAAAAGATGGTAAACATCAACAATACGAAAAACCGTAAACCACTTAAACGGGCATCTAAGCATAGAACAATACATATTGATGAATAGGATAAAAAAAGGTTGAAAGAATAGACGGTTCGCCAAGGGAAAACAAATAGACAGTAACAGACAACACGAACAATTGCATTATGGACTACACAAAGGAAGAGCTGATGAGCCCTAGTGATGAGGCTTTTTTGTATTTTTTTTCTCCATTGAGTAACAAAAGAACTTTACCGTTCTAAAAAAACAGACAGACAATTGACTGTCAAAAATGAGGATCATCAACTGTATCAGTGCAGAGATGTTATAAAATTTTGTCACACCTGCAATACCTAAAATGTAAATAATAATCCTACTAGGTGAAGGCAACTACCTTTGGTGTGCCCCACAAATTCTCTCACAGGTTGCATAATGTTTCTCATATCCCAAAGCTGCATCAAGGCAATACATATGTTATGTTGACAATTGAAAAAGAGGGGGAAAAAGACGGCTACAAAATTACCTTGAATGATGGAGAGCTATCGTCATCTGATGCAACTATGATTTGAGTTGCCACATCAGGATTCCACTGTAACACAGAGCACTTTCTTCTGGTTGAATCAGAAAAGCTGCCAATTCAATGAAGACGATACAAGTATGCATGTTAAGAAGTATTCCAGACACTAGACCAACATGAAAGTTTGAATGCACGTTTACTAGCTAACCTTATGACTGGCTTCTGCTTTTTTAGATCCCAAACCACTGGATAATTGAGAAGATCAGTACCACAAACTGAATCATGATTCATAGGATCAAAGCGCATTACACATTCGCACACATACCAGTAGTTCCATTCAGAGAAGTTGATGCCAGAATGTGTTGAACCTTGCTATTCCAAGACAGGTAGGATATTTGACCCTGAACAGCAGATCCAGTACCCTATAAAAAAACAGCATAAGAAGCATTAGATGGCAACTAGAGGAAGACAAAATGAGACAACAAAGAGAATACGAATTAAAAAATAAGTTACCTCTCATCGGTCACCTGCTAAAGCAAAATCTCAAACAAAAAAATTAATGGCAAATCACGGCAAAATTTAAAGAGGCTTAACCTTCTAAGCAATCAAACCATGGCATGATACAGAGCAAACATTCTGATACTAAAATATCAGGAACCTCAATTAACATGTTCAATAATAAGAACACAACGCTACCACAAAGGCTATTTTCCACCAGAAAATACACACAGGAGTTTCTGAATGCTGAACATAGTCCAGAACTTAAAATGAACGGAGATTCTTTCCATTCCTCATACAAGTGAAACTACAACAGGGAAGTGCCTCTGATGTCTCTAAAATCTCTTTACGTGAGAAACAAGCAGAGTTGGAGAGTTTAAAATACCTTGAGAACAGGAAACTGTGCAGGCTCCTTTGGCTTATTCAAATTCCATATGTAGATTTCGCCATCATCCGCTCCAGAAGCAAGATGGTATGGTGAAAGGGAATTAAATTCCAAACCATGCACCTGCAAAGGAGGAAGCCATATAAGCAGAGCTGAGCCTCATACTAACCAAACCAGAAGCAATTAAGATCCATAACAAAAAAACTTGAAGCATAGAACTCACTTCTCCTTTATGTCCTGAAAGCAAACAGACAAGAGGATCCACTCCTTCCTCTGAACTGAAAAATGACAGAGCTTCAATCATTCAGGCACACACAATAAGGGAACCACTTTTATCCGCATGATCATGACGAATCCAGAGTCATAGAATCCTCAAACAGCATTAGCCTAAATGCAGAAAGTTAACAACATTGATCTAAATGCTTCTCTAAGAAAAATCCCAACAGTTAAATAATTCTCTTCGTGGGTGCATTTGATAGATGACTCTTTGGATAAGTTGAGAAATAAATAGGAGAAACAAATAACGAACAAATACGTAAATAACATAAATAAAACATTTGAAGACTTGGACAGCATGACACCAAGAATGCGATTGCAACAGCAAAGAGAGAAGAAATGTGACGCATGTTCAAAAACAGAGTTCTCAGACGAATATTACTGAATTAGGTACTTTGAGATATTTCCAATAGATAATCACTCATACTACTGAGAAAATACAATTTCTAGAAGAAACCTGAAAACAGACAAATTCTACATGAGGTCATCCTCTCTATATAGGGCACAAGGATAGAGCGTAACCCACAAGAATGATGGTACTATGGATTTCTCTCCCTTGATGAACTAAACTATAGTTTTTAAAACCAATGATAAACTCCTACTGAACAAGGTTAATTATACACAGACTCCACCTTGGCAGTTCGACAACAAAATGCATACACAAAGTACTAAACTAACAGTATTCTTTTTTCTCAACTAAATAACAAATCCATTATTTCCACCATGCCCTTAAACATTATTACTCTATGGTCAAAAGAAACTAATACTTACTAGTACTATTCATCATGGAACGACACACCGCCTAACCACAATTCGCATACTACACATTATAGCTGCATCCGAGCCTCCATAGCTCGATATCGAAAAATTCTACGAATCCATAGAAAAATGTGAATCATAACACAAATGCCAATTCCACATCACATTAGCACCACAATCCAATCCGATCCAATCCAATCCAAACTAATCCCACCAAACAAACAAGACCAAATCCCCCAAATCAAATCCATACCTCAAAATCGCTCTCGGATTCCAAATCCCGACACTCCCTTCATTAAGTCCACCAGCAATCAACCCATCCCCGAACTCCCCGCCCTCATTCCCCTCACCACACTTCCCCCAACTCAACCTATAAAACCTCTGCGAACTCACACACCCTCCCAGCCTCACCAGCTCCCGATCGTCGGATTTGAAATCGAGCTTGAAGATCTCGAGATGCGATGACGTGCTGAACGACTCGTCGACCTGTCCCGCCGCCGTCCCCGCCGCGAGGTACGGCGATTCCGGCGACATCGCCACCATCGCCGGCCGATTCACGTATTTCAACGCCATAAGGGGCGAGGATCGATGGGATTGAAGGTTGATTTTGGGAATTTGGGGCTAGGGTTTTGAGGGTCGTTGTGAATTTGGGGATCGATTTGGGGGAAATGAGAGAGGAGTTTTGATTGTGGATTTGTGAAATGTAAAATGCAATGAAGTCGTTTCTGTTTGTTGTGTTGGTGTTTTGTGGAGTGTTTGTACTCAGTTTTTATTGGTTGAGTGAAGTGTTGTGTTATGGATGCAAAAACGTTCACACACCAAGATGTGAGCATCAAAAAAATACCAATGTTTCTAGTTTGATTAACATTTTAGTTTAACAATATAAAAAAAACATTTTAGTTTAAATTATCAGAAAAAAAGACCCAATACAAATTAATTAGTTATTTATTTCATTGCTTAAAATTTCATTTCAAAAGACCCAATATAAATTAAGTAGAGTCAAACTTTACGTAGAAATCACTCCCGCGTAAAGATTCACACCAATTACTACAAAACAAACCACACGTGAACCACAATTGTCATTAAGACACTTAATATACAGTTTATTTTTTCCGTTTTAAATAAATTATGAAAGTTTGACTTGATATGATTTATTAACATATATATTCATTTTAGATGTTTAGATAATTTTATCCTTGTAAGTGTGAAGTGGAGAATGTGAGTAGATGAAAAGAAAAATAATAATAATGAATTAAACGATGTGATATAAAATAGGGATATTTTATATTTTTAAGCATAAAATAGTTATGAAAGTCTTTATAATTTATATATGATATTTATTTTTAATAATATATCATAATTTATTTAAAACAAAAAAAATAATATATATATCAAACCCAACCAGTCAAACCACACCAATCATTTTTGTCAGGAACGACACACAACTATTAGTACTACGAAACAAAACACACATAACAAACAATTGTCATCAAAAAAACCTAGAAACTGTTTAACGTGTCATACCGAATGACTCAAATCATGAGTATAGATTAGGGACGAAATAATACTTTCTTCATAACGTGTATATTGAATTTTTATGAAATTTTTGTAGAGTCTTTTTTTAAAAAAAATAGTGGAATTTACTGTCACAGTAAGATAATAGATGTACTATAACATAATATTATTAATTTAAATTTTTTAAATTAAAAATTTATTAAAAGAGAAAATAAATAAATAAATAAGGATAATTTAATTAAAAAAAGAAAGAACTAATTCCCAAACCATGCCGAGGTAAAATACTCCCTCACAATTGTTCATGGTCGTTGGATAATTGATTAATCGACCTTCAAGACAAACTTGTTCAACAGAATTATGCATCATCAACCGAAGATTACAGTACCACAGTGTACCAAAGGCGCCAACATTCATCAGCTGATGAATCAATACGTCGACTAAGTATAATAAAATTTGTCAAGCGAAGTAATTTTTTTCATAGCCCAAAGACTAGCTACACGTACACCATGCATAGTCCATTGCCTCTTTTCCACCGATCGACCGATAATGTACACAACTCACAGCACAAAACCAGCTCCCAAAGTCCCTCCCATTCTCAAACCCAAAAATGAAAACAACAGAACAAGACCACCAGCATGGCGATAATGCCAGGCCCCTTCTCCACCGTTGATGGCGTTGAACCATGTATCGAGGCTGTGCCGATCACTGGAGGAGACGGTTGAGTTCTACGTCAAGGTGCTGGGGTTCGTGGTGACGGAGAGGCCAGAGGTTTTCGACTTCGACGGAGCATGTCTGTTTAATTACGTAAACTCGATGTTTAAGATGTAATTAATGTTATGAGCATACGCTTTATTCACATAAGTTCCTATAGAACTTAGGCCATAAGTTGCAGAAGCGCTGTTAGTAGTGAACACAATAGTCCATTTAACAATAACCATTCTGCTGTTATAGTTTATTGATACTAGTCCTTGTCATATATATATATATATATATGAGCAAATGTTGGATAAAGCTGAGTAAAATACATTTTTGCCATGTTGTGTAACACTGTCAATTCTTCCAGCATGTACAACATAGGGATGATCCTGCACTCTCCCTTTAATCCATCGGATCAAGGTAAGTATCACCAAAAAAAAAAAAAGACTACAGAGTACTTACGTAAACTCATGAAATGAGGAGGACATCGTTGTAAAATCGCAATCGGACTCGTCGTTTTTGAAATGATAGTGCGAAGACATGGAGGCAATGGAGCAGAGGCTAAAAGACTTTGGCGTGAAGTATTTGAAGAGAACAGTCGAGGATGAAGAGATAGGAGCCGGTGTTATTGATCAACTCTTCTTCAAAGACCCTAACGGGTTTCATGATCGAGATCTGCAACTGCGAGAATATGAAACTTGTACCTACAAGCTCGGATGGTTGGATCAAGCTGCTACCTGGTGATCATCATCCGCCGATTGAAATAGAAAATGGCAACGAAGAGGCGTCGAGGGATTAAGTTAATACTCCAATTATCATATCTCAGGTTGTGCTTAGGGTTTGAAGTGCCTATTATAAGTAGGTATATAAGGACATGGGATGTGTTGTATTATAAGCCAAGTAGCAGTGTCGACCAAGTTTAGATCATTAATCTTCATCTTAACATGGCACAAGCAACTAACATTCACGTCCTTGATTTGATTGCCTCTAAAAAATAATTTTACTTGAATGATGGTTTATAAGTTGCAAAATTCACCCAAAATTAATCGAACATCCAAATCCGCCATCACAATCGATTTCCATTTATCGTAGTGACTTAATTAAGACCCTTAGTCATTTTTGTCAAGGCACATATATTAGTTCAGACCAACTATGTCACAGAACACAAGTTAACTTGCGTTATCTTATTTTGGTAGTGGTTGTATAAGTGTACTAATGTGAAGTTGTGAAAGATATTCCGAATTTCCCGAATTGGAAATGCATAAACCATTGAAGAAACTCGAGTGCAACCGAAAGTAAAATTGCAACATACAAGTTTTAGTTCTCTATTGAAGAAACACAAGTGGTAATCTTTGATTTAGGCATGGGCATCAAAAGATCCCTTTCCTTATGTGGTAACATAAGTGAGAGATTTTTATTGTTCCATGCATTGAGTACATTCTAAATACAGAAATGATACCATTCAACTATACATGTGAAATTAAAACTTGACTAGATATATGTTGTAATGTTAACTATGGTTGGATTTATCCAAATATAAGTCCTATTTTAGTGGGCGAGTGTCAATTGAACTTTTTTGGAAACTCCCTCCCGTAACTTTCTCGATTGAGATTAGTTTTAACCTTGTTTATAAAAGGTTTTCAAACAAAGAATATAAATTCTAAGCTTTCTCAAAAAGACATATTGTTGGTGCAATACTGAAATTTTGATAATTTTTTAAATCGTTTACAATTATGAACCTCACTATGATGATGCAAGGATCAATAGTTACGAGGACTTTAGTATAAATTGTCTAACTTGAATACTTGCATCTACATGTTATTTCATTTATCCCATAAAAATTATAATATTTTCATTATTTGATTGTCCTAGAAAATATTATCATTTTATAAATTAGATTACACTAAAATAAATCTCAATTATTATCCTTCATTCCAACAACTCTTCTCTCACTTGTATAATTTGTCTCACTCACTTTTCATTTTCAACAACTGCTAATACTAAAAACAAATCTAACTCGACACACATTAAAACTCATACCAAATCAAATATTCACCAAACATTTTAGGACAAAGAGTAACTATTTTTGAATCACCAAAGAACTTCCGTTCTAAGAACAGTTCGTCCCTAAAACATCATTGGGATACAAAACCAGAAGCAGTAATATAATGCTACAAATGTTGTTCCTCTCCAAATGTGGCAAGAGTGAGTCATGCAGTGGTTGGCACAATCGCCATGCAAACTTGCCGTTTCTAGCGATTCTCCAATTGGGTGCCAAAACCAAAAAATGGCAACAAAAACATCAATCCCCTTTCACGCCTCTCCATCTTCTTCCTCTATATTTAGCAACCCCATATTCTGAATTCAAATAACCCAAAGAGCAAATATAGCAAAAGGGTCTCAAAGTAGCATATATTTGGATAGAGTAGAGATGAGATTTTGATAAAAAGTTGATCTTTGAGGAATTTGATTAAAAGGGTTGTGTGGGTTTTTTATGAAGGTTGGATCTTTGAGGGGCTTGATCAAGAGGGTTTTGTGGGTATTAGATGAATCGAAATGGGTAGGGGCAAGATCGAGATAAAGAAGATCGAGAACCCGAATAGCAGGCAGGTGACATTTTCGAAGAGGCGTGGTGGGTTGATAAAGAAGGCGAGGGAGCTTGCGATTTTGTGTGATGCTGAGGTTGCTATTATCATTTTTTCTAGTACTGATAAGCTCTATCAGTACTCCAGCTCTGAGTAAGGGGTTTTTTTGGGGTTTTGGTTCTCGATTTCGGGTTTGATTTATGATTTTTGTGTGCATGTGGCTTTGTGGGTTTCTGATTTGATTTGTTTCATGGTTTGGTTGTTTGATTTGGGTTTTGTTTGGTGATTTTTTAGTTGTGGGTGAAAAGGGTTTGAATTTAGTTTTTGCATGTTGAAATTATTTTACCCACATTGACTAGTTGCGGTCTGTGATGAGGATTCGGGAGATTTTGCTCTGTTTCCCCTGTTTTCGATTTGGTGCTGTGGTTTGTTTTAGGTTAAATTGTTGATTTTTATCTGAAGTATCTGTTGATTGAATGTGTGTGGAAGATGAAAATTTGAACTTACTTGAAGAGGGAAAATGCTATTGGGTGCTGTAGGTGTGATGTTGAGTAAAATGTATGAGTGAAAGAACAAGTTCATCTAATCTTGGTGGACAAAACGCTCTCTCGAGTATTCTATTTGCAAATTTCAATTGATTTTCTAGTCATTCAAGAGTAGCAGGCCAACCTAAATGCATGAGTTCTCCGGGTTGATCTAAGTACTCATATGATTAACTAGCGTGCATCAGAGAGAGAACGAGTACAGCTTCCTGCATTGTGCATTGGCATAAATTGGTAATAGAGCCGGTAATAGTTTAGCCTTGGTGGTGTGGAAAGTTTTGACTGGTTGATTTTCATGTGATCATGGTTTGTAGAGTTGGCCGGGTTTGCTCGACATCCGATGTGACCGGCTCTACCAAATCTGATCGGCTGTTGTCTTGATGTAATTAAGCAAGTAGATGAGAGAATCAGGAGAAAGTTGGCCAATTGTGCAATTGATCTGGTGAATCATTCAAGTTACTTGCGACCCAATTAATGGTTGTTTGGTCATTAGTAGTCCAGTGATACAAACTATGGTACTAAATGTTTGTGTGTCCTAACTCCCATCTGTTCTAGGAATGCTGTAGAAACCATACAATTCTCTGTTTCGAGTCTACCTGGTGGCTTTAATTCCTCACTGAGTCACTGTGAAGAAAGATTGAGAATGTGGATTTATGGATAGACTGGCAATCCAAATCAAGAATGCATTATTGAAAGTCCAAGATTTTTCACATTTTGTTTCTACTTCAATCCTGTTAGTTCCTTCGACTTGTTATTTGGTTTAGTGGAACTGGAGACTTTGGTATTGGGTGTTGTTTATATCCGAGGGTTGGTGTAATCTTGCAATTCGTTACATATTTACCTTCTATCTTATCTTGCAGCATGCAGACCACACTTTCGAGGTACTGTAATAGCTCGAACACCGATGAGAGTGAAGTAGGGACTCCAAAGCTGCTGCAGGTACTGGTGTGAGTGACCCTAGACTTCCTCTGATTCTCCACGACTCAGTCATAACTTCTCTTCTTGTGTGCTATTATTGATTTGCCTAGAGTGCTGATTCGAAGGAGTTGGAGAATCTCAGAAACGAGCTAGCTAAACTACAAGCAAAAGAAATGTATCATTTTCCCGATCTCAAATCAGCTACTTTCTCCGACCCTAGTCGTTCTTTGTCGTCTCAGCATAATTGTAACTTGCAGGCAGCTCGCCGGTAAGCATCTGGCAGGGCTAGGCTTGAAAGAACTGCATCAGCTAGAGGAACAAATGCTCGACGGGTTACTATCTGTGAAGGATAGGAAGGACAAGTTGCTAAGGGAACAACTTGAGCTCTCCAGGATCAGGGTATGCCGAAGTCCTCTTAATATGTATAGTTTTCACTATGGTCTAGTTGGCAGCAATCCAGATATAATATTTCCAACCAATAATGAGAATGGTACATCCACAAGAAGATTTGATATGACCAATATTTCCAACCGATCTGGATATGTTGAGTGGTCTATCGACAACAATTTGATCTAGTAGTATTGAACTTTACTGCCGTTAGCAGTCAGAATTCGTGTTATGTCACTAATGAGCAAAATTAATTTTCTCTGTACTTGTCGTGGCTGCCTTTAGAGCAACCATATCAGCATATTTATATGCAAGTATCTTTGATATTTGTGCCTAGATGAGCATATTGCTACTGAAACTGAGATAAGGCTTGTTGAACATGTCCAAAGCGATTCAACACCTTCGTATAGATCTGTTTATCTTTACAGCTGATCTAATTGGTTCTAATTTGGATTCCAGGAGCAAAAGCTTCAGCAAGAGAATGAGAAACTGAGAAGACAGGTACTGGAATTCAGTTATTCCGTTCCTTTGCCAGGATGATTGCCTTCAAAATATTCACCTGCTTTTGTTATCTTTACAGGTTGCTGATTGTTTACCACCAGCTGAAGGGACTATGCGATTCATCGAGTTCCAGCCTGACTCTGCGGAGAGGAAGTGCTCATCTGAGAATAATGGTGCCTTGTGGTTGGAACTGGCCTATCACGGTGGTATAGAGAAAGAAGACTCAGATATCACCCTCCACTTAGGGTACTGTTCTTTCCTTTTAACCTTTCTTTGGCGATTTTATGATTTTATTCCCATCCACGAGTTTGCTGGAGTCGGAGGTGACGAGCTAAAACCGGTGAACTCGTACTAATCACTTTCCAAAAATTGGCATAACCTCACCTTAAGATAGTCCCAATCAATAGGAGAGAAAAGTGAGAATGTAAATCACTTTTGGGTCATCCATGTTGGTATGTGCGTTGATTCATCTGTGATGGTCACAGTTCAAATCTTGGCACGAGCAAACAGACTTCTACATACTTTTATCTGAATCAGTTGAGTAATCGAATAATGCTGGTTGCTATATCCTCATATGGTGTTTAATGCCATTTATGCTCTTGACCAGGCTATCAACACAAGTTCACAAGAAGAGAAAGATAGCCAAAGAAACCTGTTCCCATGACTCGGACATCAAGCCGCCTGAGAAGGAATCAAGCTCTTGCAAATCCGAGAGCCAGATCGGCCTCATTTGATGTCTAACTTCCTGGCACTCAGGTCACCTGCTTCACAGCTAATTACCAGCACAGAAAGCTTAGATCTTAACTGAGTAGGAGTTGTATGATAGCTAGTTAGAGACGACGATTTGAACGTTGATAATCATGAACAAATAGGCGCCATCCTCCTTCTAGGGAATAGAGATGGCACCGAGTAGCGAGCACTGAGTTGTTGCCGACTTGACATGACCTTTTATTATGGGCATGGTTCTTTTCAATAGGTCGCTTGTTTGACTATCTTTTGTTACTTGATTCAGAAAGAAGGGTCATGTTAGTCCAATTCCAGTAATGCAAGTTGATGAGATTTAGCAAGAGGTTATGAATAGTAGCTCTTTAGCATGTCTATGGCAATATGCCAATATGCCTCAGACTCCCCAGCATGTCTCTCCACGCGTTAAGAACATTCTTCAACTTTGATGTTATTTTATTCTGTTAAAGAAGGGAAAAAGGCCCGAAGCTCAGTTTGAGACTATATATATAGACATTTTAGAGTTTTTGATGTTAAATAAATGAAACCTCTAATCTTTCTACTTTGTAAAAGGCGGCGGCCATGGCGGCTGCTGGCGTAGTCATGGTTGCCGCCGTAGTCATACCGGATACTAGGTTTATGTTTTCTAACATGGTATCAGAGCCATCCAGCCGTCACCGTCCCGATCCGTTCAGCCACCACACACCAACAACCGTTTCAGATCTGGTTTAGATCCGTCCAACCACCACCAATCACAATCTGCGAGCTTTCTTCTAGTCTGAAAGCTCTTCGTACACCTTCTGTGTTTTGTCGAGGTAGCAACGAAGCTTGTTCCCATCTTGAAGCAACTTCTAGCAAGTGAAATTGGAGACCAGCAACTAGCCATTGTCTTGGGAAAGCCGTGACAGTGAATCAAGGCGCACAGATCTGGTCCTGGTTTGGTGCCGGAAATCGACGGATTTGAGGATTTGTTGCCGGAAATCCTGGTTTGCTGATTGGAAATTTCGTGCTGTTTGTTGTTGTTCTGAGAGATCCTGATTTCTTTGTAGCAGTGGCTAGTTCCCTGAATGTGAATGTTTGTGCTGCAATATTGTTACTGACACCAGTGTTCGCTTCCTTTCCATCCGCATTTCCTCCTGTATTTCCCTCCTGGCAATTCTCAGACTGGGCAGTGGGCTAGTGAGAGAGGAGGAGAATGAGGGGGGAGGAATTATTTCGTTTGCGAAGAGGAGTTGGCGTTATTTCTAGAGATGAGGAAGATTGAGAAGGAGTTAAAAGGAGAGTGAGCTGAGGACATTGAATCAAGCCAAGTTGAGCAACAGTACTGTTGACATCCAGCACAAATAGGAGATCTCGAACACTGATCACTCATCTATGATGCAAGCCTCAGTCCTGTGGTTTGGAACTCCGTCCATTTCACTTATTTGATGCAGTAGTTGTGGACCGTCTGTTGAGTCTGTGTCCACATCCCGAAAATGGGAGAGTTCTGTAAGCTCTCGCGAGTTGTTGTTGGTGGGTTTGATCACTTTCGATTTGATGGTGAGGGTTCATGATCTTGGGTTCCAGGAGTGTGCTCGGGTCGTGTTGTTTCATGGAAATCGAGAGCTCAGTTCTGATCCAGCAATTTCTTGGGCTTCATATCACAAAGCAACTGTACAGTTGCTTTGAAGCAAGGAGCCCAACCAAGTCATTATTCATGTAACCTGGATACCGTAGTGTGGTAGTGCTTGCAGACATTACAGTAGACACTAATGAGTTTGTTTGAGCAAAAGCAGGATTTGTCAGATGAAGCCGCTCCACTGCTATTCTATTCAGTGCAGTGTTATCAAGAACAACCACGCAATCAGTATTTAGAGTCAGCCGCTTGAGAGTCAACAAAGAGTTCGATCATTCAGAGTTTCCAGGAGATATGATCCCGAGGGTGCATGGAGAGCTTCATGCAGGTGGCTTCATTCTTGTCATTCTTGTTAGTTCGACCTCTCATCTGCCCTCAATTACCTTGATCTGTCCAACAATCAGTTATCCGATGAAGTTCCTGTAGAATTGCTGAGATGGCTGGCATGAGCCACAGAATCCGTGAGAGAACTGATGCACTTGATGCTGCAGGAAACACCACTGCTGCCATTGGAAAGGGTTTCGTAATTGGTTCTGCAGTACTCGTGTCTCTTGCTCTCTTTGATGTCTTTGTTAGCAGGGCATCCATTACAATAGTTGATGATTTGGTGTTCTGAAGTTTGAGACCATTTGGGGAATTCGTTTCATGTTTGATTTGATTAGGCATTCGGAGTTACTCCATCAGCAAATTTCGACACGGACTATGTCAGATGTTTTACTCCATCAGTTTGATGTCAAGAATGAATTTTTCAATGGCATTTTTGAGGAGGAGGCCTCCAAAGTTTATCACCTGAAGAGATTGTTTGAAACAAGCAATCTCCTGCTGTTCAGGAGGTATTTTTGAGGAGGAGATACATATGTCGCTCACCTGAAGAGATCTTGAGACCGGGGTATGGTCTCAAGTAATCTCCTGTTGCTCAGAAGGAGGCCAACACCGGAAGAGATCTTGAGACCTTTATATGGTCTCAAGCAATCTCCTGTTATTCAGGAGGAGGCCAACACCTGAAGAGATCTTGAGACCTTTATATGGTCTCAAGCAATATCCTGTTGTTCAGGAGGAGGTCTCCAAAGTTTGTCACCTGAAGAGGTTACTTGAGATAAGCAATCTCCTGTTGTTCAGATGGCATTCTTGAGGAGGAGGTACATATGTCTGTCGCCTGAAGAGATCTTGAGATCTTTGTACGATCTCAAGCAATCTCCTGTTATTCAGGTGTTCAGGAGGAGATCTCCAAACTATGTCTTTGATATGTTTTCAGGGCTCCGAGTTGTTTGGATGCAAGTCTGCTGATCCTGAGAGATTGGTTGGGAAGCTGATTCATGATTGTCGGCATCCTAACCAAGCCATTTCGATATGATATCTTGAAAGTTGGATATCTTCGATATTTATGCTCCAACTTGAGGAGAAGTGTTAAAGAAGGAAAAAAGGCCCGAGCCATTTTAGTGTTTTTGATGTCAGGGGAATGAAACCTCAGTGATGTAAACCTAGTCTCTCTACTTTGCAAAAGACGACAGCCATGACGGCTGCTGCCGTAGCCATGATTGCCGCCTACTAGGTTTATGTATTCTAACACTGACAAATGCTTTGCATTTCAAAGGGAACTGGAAGTCCCCTTTCGAAGAAAGCAAGACACAATTTGACGAGTTCCATTGATCGTAAAAGGATCAATATCCCTTTCATGAACCTGTGCTTCAAAAACTTCCTCCATGCCTATGTAGATAAATACAATCGGATGTTTACATCTTTATCAAAAACACATATTTCTTTCGTTATATATAAATTATAACACTTTTATTTTTAGACTATTCCATTCAAATTATAACATTCGCTCATTTATCAACTTTTTCATACTAAAATTATAAAAATATCAAATAATCTTTGCTTTCAACAATCACATATCATTGTTTTTTCTCCCACTTTTTTTCCTATCCCACCTTCACCAACACAAAATTATCTCTCTTTTTAAATTAACACATACATAATAAGATGATAATAATAATGTTAACCCAATCAGTCATCATTTCTTTGGGTAGGAGTATTCTCTTTTCCCTAATCATAATCGATAGAAAATACCAG
>LIEC01011092.1:0-106009 GCA_001925005.1 Drosera capensis
ATTATAAAAACTATTTTATTTTTTGAATTATATGAGTGAGATAGGTCAGAAAAATAGGAGAAAAAATAATGATATGAGTTGATATTATATAAAATAGAAAATAAAAATATTTTAATATTTTAATAAAAAAAATGTTCAAATATAATAATATTAAAATTTAATTGAGATATTTAAATTTAGTAAGAGTTGTAATTTTTTTGAAACAAAGAAAATATTTTAATACACTTTCATTTTAGATAAACTACCATAAGTTATTATAATACTAGATATTTCATGGAGTAATAGATACAACAGCTTGATCGGATCTTAAATTTATGTGAATGGATTATTTTGGATTTTAGTGAGGTCAATGAGAATTTTTTTTATAAAAATGAGATTAATTATAATAATTGAGAAAAAATTATTAGAATGCATTGTACTTGTGTGAGTGAAAGTTTTGTGTGAAAAATTTACCATATAAGAAAATGTCACATGTATTTTAAGATAAAAAAATAAATATATTATATGTATTTTGAGACAAAAAGAATGTAGCATTTTCTTATAAGACAACTTTAAAATGTTGAAAATTCTAAACTATCCACACTAATTAATATCTCTTCGTCTGATAAAATTTATAACATTTTGATTTGGGTCAATTTTGATCAATATTGTTTGACGATCAAATATTATTTTACTTAATATTATCATAAAGTATTAATAATATTATAAATTATATATTTTCATACGAATGTGATTTCAAGATGATCGAATATTATTAACTATAAGAACGAAGGTCATCCAAATATGTATTCGTTTTATTTTATTTTTTGATAAAATTTTAAAGATAAATTATCACCTTATTTTCTTTCTCATTATTTCATCATCTCATTAGAATTACCATATTAATCTCATGTATATAAACTTAGATTATTAATTTTTTAATTCTCAACGAAATAATTTTTCTTTTTCTATTTTTTTAATTAATAACTACACAAAACTTGAAAAATATGAAAATTTTGTACAATTCAAAACTAATCAAAATAACAAAACGATATATGAGGTAAAAAAAAGTATTTGTTTCCCTATCTACACACATCACCTGAAATCAACACAAGGAAATAGATTTTATTTTAAAAGATATACATCCTCCGTTTAAAATTAATTGGAATGTTTTTTTTATAGTTTCAACATAAAATAAACATTAATTTTATTTGAATTTTTTTTATAAAAAAATTATTTAATATGCAATAAATGATCAAAACATATAAAAAAGCAAAACTATTCATTTCTCCGTTCTTCTCCTCAATCCTCACCGCCTCGCCACCGTTCTCACCATCGTCGTCGATGTCGCCGTTGATCCATCACACTACATCGTCATGGCCGTCTCCATCTCCTTCTCTACGCTCTCCTCTCTCCACTGCCTCTGGAACCACCACAACACCCACTCCACCGTCATCGTCGAGTCCTTCTATGATGAAATTCTCACCTCCATTGTTGTCTTCGAAGGCTCCTCCGCCCCCGTCGGCCTCCATATCGCTTTATTGATCGGATCGGAGGCTGATCTCGATAAAGCCAAGGAAAAAGCCAAATCGATCACCGTTAGGGATGTGAATTCGGCTCCTCCAACGACGACGGAAATCGAGGCGGCGACGAAGATAGTGGAGACAGTGGCTGCTGCTCCAATGGAGAGGAAGAGTGGTGGTGTTTTGATTGTGACACCGTTCACGAAGAAATTGTGTTTGTGGTTGAAAAGTGGGGTTGTACTGCTCCGTTGGCTTCATAAGCCAATGGTTAGTGTTATCGTATATTTGTTTGTGTAACGAATTTGGTTAGCAATTTCTATTATCGTTTTTTTTCCCCTGTCATTCTGTTTCGATCTTGTAGTATCTTTTCATTTTATTTTTGTATTTTTATTCTATTTTGTTTTTAGACTGTCACTTTGTTTCGATCTTTATTCTATCGTTTTATTTTTTTCTATTGCTCTATTTTAGTCTTGTATTATCACTTTTTTTTTTTTGTTTTGTTGTTCTATTTTGATTTTATATTGACGTTTTATTTCATTTTATTCATACGTTTTGTTTTAATTTTGTTCTGTGTTTAGTTTTAGATTCCGAGGACATCGTTGGATTATGACGAATGTTCTGACGAGGTCGTTGGATTCCGATAATATTATCAGATTCCAACGAAAATTTCGACGATGTGATCGGATTCTGACGACGAAAGTGATGATAAGGATTGGGATGAAGGGTTAGGGATTAAATAAAATAAATGAATTGTAATTTTTTTGGAATTATTTTTTATGTAATTATAATTATTGTTGAAAAAAATGTTGTTTTATGTAATTCACTTAAAATATGTTAAGAGTAATTTATATCACATCAACATATCTCATCATAATTTTTTTTTTCATTTTTCATTTTCATATATTCATAAAAATAAAAATATTATTATTTATTAAATTATGATGAAGAAAGTTTTTTTTTTTTTCAGAGAGATTCTCAGTGATCAATGTTCTTCCATGTTTAATTTTACTTGTTTTTCCAATTGGAGGAATTGTTTCCTCGCGTGAAGGACTTGGATCCTGTGGATCACACAGCACAATGCTATTTGATTTTTATTTATTTATTTGGGAAATCTATATAAATAATTAAAATTTTATTAAAAAATATCAAAATTTTGAAAAATAATTATAATTATTAAAAATCCAATCAAAAAATAAAAATAAATCTTAAATCATCAAATAAATATGAACCCAAATGCAATGGTGCTGTTGGAAATTCAACAGCCGTGGATCCCATCCCCCTGTGAACGGTTGCTGACTTGTTATACACTTGCTACTCTAGGGTTTTCCCCTTTGACCGTGAAATGGTATCACTCACTATACTGCTTATCACTTCGTCTCCTCTCGTCTGTCTCCGTCGCCTCCTCGTTCTCCAAAACTTGATTAATTAGATTCAGTTTCCGATTTGATAAACTTTGTTTCTTTGTTTGGGTTGAAAATGAGCAGAGCAGATTACTTCAAAATGGTGAGGAGCAATGCGAAGAAAAAGAAGAAGAGAAGATGATCCTGTCATGATCAACAGAAGAACAAGAATGGTAAGAAGCAAAAATTAGAGTGCCATTTGCTACAAGAAATCATCTTCGATGGGATTTTTCATTAGGGTATCTGCCAAGTGCCTCTGCAGTTGTCTTTAGGGCTGTACGAATCGAGTCGAGTCGATTTTTTTCGAATTTGATCTGGAATACCTACTATTCATTTCGAGTCGAACATCAATCGAACTCGAACCTAAATGAAAAATTCAAGTATTTTGTTGGGCAACGAGTCGAGTCAAACCCACCCGAGTCGAACTTGATTCCTGATATTGAATTCAAGGCGAAACATTATTAATTCAAGGAAATATATTATAATCATGCCAATGACATTTTATAAAGGTATATTTACAATGTTGAGATTATCATTATCTTAATATTAAACATAATCTCAAAACATATAATCTAACATTGAAATGTTATTCTTAAAAGATTAATGCAAGACACAAAAAGAGTTATTACTTGACTTCTACATCCATTTTCTATCACTATGTGTGAGCGTATTGAATTGGTTCATATTGTTTAAGAAGAGCAACTATTACTTACATATATAAAATAAATATGAACAATCTTATGAATCAACATTTCATTAGTAATCAGATATAAACACAATTAATCTTATTTTTAAGATTTAGGGAGCTTCGCATCAGAGACTCTAAGACAATTCTGTACATTCTCTCTGTAACTTCATTTTGTTGAGGTGTCTTTGGAATCGTCTTCTCAAACCTGATGTCGTGCTTTCTGTACTATTTCTCGAACGGACCTCTGTACTCGCCTCCATTGTCTACTCTAATACACTTGAGCTTTCTTCTAGTTTGTCTTTCCACTTTAGCATAGAATTCCTTGAACATATCTAGTACCTGATCTTTAGTTTTTAAGACACAGACCCAAACTTTTCTAGAATGGTCACGTATAAAAGTAACAAAATAGTATACACCACCTAGAAATCTCTCTGTCATAAAGCAGATTTATATATGCGCAAGATTAGTATATTTTTTTTTCTATGTGGAGGGGAAGAAAGAAATCATACTTTGTGTTGTTTTTCAGCTATGCAATCAACACAAGGCTTTAGAGGAATACCTTTCATGTCAGGTAGAAGTTGCTTACGTGCAAGGATTTACAAGTTCTTCTCGCTAATGTGATCGAGCCTTCTATGCCAGAGCTCGATCGAGGAGGATTTCTCAATAGCATTTCCATCTCCTTTGATCAGCCTTGCTTGCATCAAGTATATCATCCTCTGCTTCACTCCTATAGCAGCGAACAAAGAACCCTTTGAGAATTTCATCTTCCCATCAGAGAAATGAGAAGTATAACCTTCATCATCAAGCATTCCAACTGAAATCAGGTTCAGACGAATATTGGGCACATGTTTGATATCTTTCAATAGTAACCTGAAACCTACATTGGTTTGCAATCAAACATCTCCAACATCTACTATTCTGGATGTCTCATTATTTCTCATTCGTACAAGACCATATTTATCATTTTTGTAAATTGAAAAAAAAAAAAATCAATGTGTGAAGTAAGATGAAATGAGGTATCAGAATCTACTACCCAGTCTAAATCTGGACAAGTGAGATCGATTGAACGTCTATCTAAGGAGAGATATGGTTCATCCAGTTGCAATGGAGGTGGTGCTTGGCTCGTTGTTATGCTCTTTCGTAGCAACCTTTCCTAGCACCGTGTAGCCTTTGAACTTCCCGCACTCGTTCTTTTTGTGGCCTGACTTGGCACAATAATAGCAAGTGAAGCCCTTTCGATTCTGAAACTTCAATCTCCCACTGGATTTGTCGTCTTGCTGGAAAGTCCTCTTCGTTTTGTCTGCGATGCTCCGTCACATAAGCATCGAATAAGCTAGACGGGTTGAGCTCTTTCCTCTTGGTTTCCTCATTCAACATATTGTCTTTCATGATGTTCATCGTGAGCTTCCCTTCACGAACGGAGTTCCTCAATGAAATCACCGGTGTCACCCAGCTATCAGGTAAGGAGTTTAACAATAACAATACTTGTACTTTATAGTCAAATTTTAACCTATATCTGTCGAGTGATTAACGATGCCCTGAAAATCATTCAGGTGCTCTGTTATACTGCAGCCGTCTTTGAAGTGCAACTTTACTACCTTTCGTATCATGGAAGCTTTATTTATCACAGATTTCTCTGGTACATTGTCTCGAGTTTTTATTTTAGGATAAAAGCATCGACATCATTGGCCACATGTTGGATAACACTTTAGTCAATGTATTGTCTGATCACACCAATAGCTTTGCGCTATAGCAGCGTCCAAGCTTTCTCCTCTTTATCAACAGGTTAGGGTTTCGTCTTAGTTACGATCGTCTTGTACGAATCCTTATAATAAAGGACATCTTTCATTCTGGGTTTCCACATCGAATAGTTCGATAAGGTCAGTCGGATCATGCCTCGAACGGTAGCTCAGTTTTCCATTTGAATTTGCACAGTAGTAAGACCGTTCTCTGATTAAATTAACTAGAGGTCTGATACCAATCTGTTGGAAAAAGTCGGTGTTAGGCACAACAGAATTTTACCCCGACATTTTTTCCTCATTGTGCAATTAAAACGGGATAAACAAATAACGTAAAAACCCTCCGAAAAACCAAGGTTTTTACGTGAAAAACCTCTGGAAAAAATAAAATCGATAAAAATCACGGGACCGTAACGGTACCAAAATATCAACTATCAGTAATTTTTTTCTTATCTAATGGGATAAAAATATATCCGTAGAGAATACGACTCAATATCCCAAACTCGATATTTATCTCTCTTTTAGTTGATTTTGTGTTTTTTTATGTGATGTCTCAAACTCCTGCACTTGTCTATTTATTGGCTTAAGAGGATTTTCCCTATCTTAATTTACTATCGTCCGGCATGATATTAGTCCGTGGGATAGAGGAGTTTCTTCAACTTTCTTGAACTCTATTGCATTTTCGCGAACTCTCTTTTGCTTTTCTTGTTTTTGTTAGTTTTGTTTTATTGATTTTATTGATATGGGCTCCACGAGAGGGACATCGTCTACCAGAAAGAACCATGCTGAGTAACTTATATTTGTTACTGAATTTTGTTCATTTTCAGAGTGAAACTTGAGGCCGCTGGGAGGGTCCTGTCACGTTCGTTGTCCGATTAAATGGATCCCAAACATCCAAGGATGAGATCAAGCATTTCATTTCTAAGCAGGTAATATAATCTGATCTTTGCTTGTGATCACTTCATCATATGGTTAAATCTAAAGCTCTCACAGACGGCTAGAGGACACATACAAGTAAAGTTCTATGATTCACTAAAGATTGCAAATGTTTAGTGGACAAACATGCTTGAAATAATTAGCGGTCTTTGTTGCGTATTGCTTCTTGTGTGCTGGTTTGATTACCTGGTGGGGGGAATCTGGTCATATTTCACCACCCAACCTGGCTCCATGATGAAGACAGATATCTGTCTTCACCGACGTGATGGTGAAGGGCACCATTTTACTGTATTTGTAGAGCTAGTTTGAGCATGGTCTTTTGAGCAAGCTCGTTCGCTTATTTTACGAGCAGCTTACATGGAAAGCGGATTTTGCAGTTGGTTTCATATATCCGAGGGGTTACCCAAGTAACTATCTCAAATCTGACAGGTTTTGGCCTCAACCACAGGATGTGTTTATTAGGTTCTTGTCTGGTTTCAAGTTACAAGCTCATGAATATTCATGATTTAGCCTGCCTCGGAAATCTATATGCTCATAGCAGCTTACGACCCTTGCATCGCTTATGGGAACACAATGGCGATGAATATAGCTTGTGTGCTGAAAACAGTACAAGGGCTCTGTTGTTCAGTTTGCTTACCGAGGTACATTATGAAACTGCAGGTGGTATTCTACAAGAGAGTCAACCGGGTTTTCTTCGTCGACTCGAATCCTAAGCTTCCATCTGGGAAAATCCTAAGGAAAGAACTCAGTGCAAGGCTCGCCAATGGTTTTTCAGCTTAGCCAGTCATAAACCAATTGCGATTCACATCTGTTTGAAACCAGAAATCGAAGGATTAAGTACGATTACCAGTTGTTTTTAAAAAAAAGGAAATCCCGAAGGATTTCCCTTGGTCAACCGAATAGCCCGCAAACCCGGAGGACCCTTTAAACCAGCTTTCGCTGACGGGCTCACCACCACAAAGTAGCTCGGCACTCAGCGGGTTTTGATCCCCTGACCTCTCCCCACATTGGAGGAGTTAGGCTGAGTCGCTTACCATGTGGGGTGGGGTGATCCCCCGATTACCAGTTGTTTGTGTGTTCTGTTTTCGAAACTTTTCTTCGCGTTGAGGCTTTCATGATCAACATAGGCAAAGAAGACTTGGTATCCTTGGATACCATTATAGCATATATATATATATATATATTCAATATAGAATACATAATACATAATACAGAATATAGAATACAAAATATCCTATTACCCCCTCAATTTGTGTGGGGAGATCAACGCCCAAATTGGAACGAAATAATACAAACCTATTCTAGGATTACGCCTTAGTAAAGATGTCGCCTAATTGAAGGTGAGTGGGAACGTAGCGAACGACCAAGTCTCCATGAGACACCCGTTTCCGAACGAAATGATAATCAACAGCCACATGTTTACTGTGTGTATGAAGTACCGGATTCAAGGCGAGATACGAAGCCGAAACATTATCACAGAATAAACGAACGGGTTTTACAAGAGGAAAGCTAAGCTCGGTCAATAAGGAACGGATCCAAAGTGTATCGGCAACTGTATACGCAATCGTCCTGTATTCGACCTCTGTGGAGAATTTAGAGACGGTAGGCTGCTTCTTGGCTTGCCAAGATATCAAATTAAAACCCAAGTAAATCGCGAAACCAGTAGTAGAACGTACACTATCCGGACAACCAACCTAATCCGCGTCTGAATAAGCCACTAAAATGAAAATATCCGAGGGTCGAAGGGAGATACAAAAGGATGAAGTACTCTACAAATATCTTTAAATACGCTGAACAACAAGAAGATGAGGAGTACGTGGTGTCTGCATAAACTAAGAGACCAAATATACGGCATATGCTATATCAGGTCGAGTCATAGATAAATATTGTAACGCTCCCACGAGACTACGAAACTCGGTTGGACCAGATAGTAAAACACCATCGGTGGAAGAAAGGGAAGTTCAAGAAGCGAGAGGTGAGCGGGTCGATTTTAGAGCGTGGAAACCAAACCGACGAAGCAAATTGAGGATATACTTTTCTTGAGAAAGGAAGAGACCCGTACGAGTACGGAGCACTTGAATACCCAAGAAATAGTTAATGTCCCCAAGATCCTTCATAGCAAACTCTGAAGATAGAACCGAGATGATTGAGGACAGAAGTGTACGAGTATTGCCGGTGACAACGATCTCATTAACATAGAGTAATAGGATAAGGACTTGGGAATGACGACGATAAACAAACATGGAGCTGTCGGACTAACCTGTGTGAAGCCATTTCGGAGAAGAAAATTGCTAAACCGATGGAACCAGGCACGAGGAGCCTGTCGAAGACCATATAGTGCCTGGGAGACGAGAGGAACCAGAACAGGACAAGCCGGGGAGACAGGAGGAAAGGGAGGTGAAGGGGGGTCAACGACTGGGAGAGAATCGGAAGTGGACAATGAGGAAAACGTAGAAATCGAGGAAGCATCAGGAGTGGACATAATTGGGATAGAGGCATCCATATGGTCGAGAGAAACGACCGGGGACGGCAAGGTGGTTGTGGACGAGTTTCGGCTAAGTGCCTGATCATGAGACAAAAACGAATCGGTAGTGATGTCGGGGAGAAGGGAGGAGTTCCATGTAAGGAAACACTTCTTCATGAAAGCGGACATGCCGACTAATGTGAACCCGACCGGTTTTAGGATTGAGACAACGATAACCTTTATAACCGGGGGCATAGTCAATTAAGACTAAAATAACTTGTTGGAGGAAGAAGCGAAGAAATTTGAAAAACATTGAGACTCAAACACAAGCAAAAAGGTGTAATAAGGACGACGATCAAAAAACTTTTCATATGGGAGACGTTTTTCAAAAGAAATGTGGGGAGACGATTGATGATGTATGTGGCGGTGTAGGCCGCGTCCACCCAAAAATGGGATGGAAAACCGAGCCTGAATGAGCAAAAGACGAGCCATTTCAATGATATGACGATGTTTACGCTCAGCCACACCATTTTGCTCTGGGATGTCCGGACAAGATTTTTGAAATAAAATATCATGGTCCAAAAAATATTATTTAGCCGGAGTGTTATCAAATTCATCACCATCGTCACTTTGAAATATTTTAATTTTAGTTTCAAAAAGATTTTCAATCATCTTTTTAAAATTTTAAAAAAAAGAATAAAATTCTGATTTTTGTTTTATTGGATGAATCCACACAATTTTAATAAAATCACCCGCAAATGAAATATAATATCGAAAACCACGATTAGATAGTACGGGAGACTGTCAAGTATCAGAATGGATTAAGAACAAAAAAGGTTGTCGTATGTAAAACAGGTTGAAACGGTAAACGTTGAGACTTGCCCAAACGATAAGAGATACAATTATGCATAAATGTATCAGAAAAAGCAATATTTTATGACTTCGAAGTCTACGAAAAGTAGATGAGCCACAGTGATCGAGTCTGTCATGCCACGTCGAACCAGGGGCAATTGACACAGTTAGAGCAACGGACGGAGCTGTACACGAAACAGGAGGAGGGGAGGCAGTGGGAATACGCGACCTTTACTGGGACCCTGAAGGAGTGTTCGACCCGTTGAAATATCTTTTATAGAAATAACATCTTTAGTGAAATTAACAGTACAATCATTATTTTCACAAAGACGCTGAACTGACAATAGATTAGATTACAATGTGGGGATATGTAAAACATTACAAAAGGTAAGTGATTTGGACAAGGTAGATAGACGAGAGTGCCCAACATGAATAATAAGAATCTTAGAACCATTTGCAACCAAGACATGAGATCGACAATTATAAGTAGATTTAGAAAGTAAATTATCATAAGTGTTGATTATGTGGGACGATGCACCCGAATCCGGGTACCATACAATCTCGTTTGATTTACTTATAAGACCAATATTAAAGGCCTGGACAGACTGGGGAGTATAGCGAGATGGACAACTAAAACCGGGATTATCAGTGTGGTAACAGATTTGACACAACATTATGATGCGACAAACCGACTAAGGGTAATACACGTGAACTAACCGGATTAATATAACAAAATGAAGAAGCAACAGTAGACATCGAAAAAACGGGAGAAGAGCAAGATCTTTGTTGCGGACGCTGAACGACCACCCTTGAAATTACTACGGCCTCCGGTTGAGTGACCATCCCAACGGTCACTCTTGAAATTACTACGGCCTCCGGTTGAATGAGGGGCAACCGCAACAAAATTTTGGACCGAACGTCATCGAATGAGGGAACAACCGGAGTGTTCATATAATTAGCGATTCAAATTCGATATCAAGACCCATAAAACTGTGCTCGATCAAATTCGTATTTGAAACGGGAGAATTGATTGTAGCCAATGAATCCGTAAAGATTTTGATGTCGTGGAGATATTTCTCCATAGAAACAGAAGAAGCCTTACAAAGTGATGTCAAATTGCGTTTCAATTCCATTGACCTTGTCATGCATGCAGATATGAAACGTAGATGGAGACGATCACAAATCTCACGAGTAAGTTAGAGATTCAGTACCTCCATCAAAATATCTCGTAAAAGAGTGGCAAAAATCCAGATCTGACCATATGACCAATCCGTTGTCACTGGAAATATTTCGGATTGAGAACAGGTGTAGAAGATGTCAGGAGAAGGTGCATGGGAGAAGAAACAATGGATCCGTCCACAAAACCGATGAGACCATACGATAAGAGGAACGATTCCATTTGTGCACGTCAGACAAGATAATCCTCGACGACGAAAAGAGTCGTCGTGACCACCGATTTAACCTCCGGTGGTGGAAAACTCATATTCAAGACGCGGAGGAGGTGTTTCTTGGCGTTGGCACTACGAGTGACATATTTGATCTGTTGACCTGTCGTTTTTTACCGTATCTGTTGACTTGTTTGACCTGTTGACTGATATTTGTTCACCTATTGACTGTTAAATATTGACTGGTAGTTGTTGACCTGTTGACCAGATCCACAAAACCCAAAATCAAGTCGCGACGACGACGGAAGCTATGGAGGCTGGAGGTGGTCGTCGTTGTGGTGGTCGACGCTGAGCTGGGTCTGCGTTGGAGTTGCTGGGGACGTCGCTCCGAGATCTGGGTCGTCGTAGTTGGGACAGCTGAGCTGGGACGTCGTTCCGAGATCTGAGTTGCTGAGGACGAGATCTATACAAAGGAGAAGGACCAGCTTGTCGGAGAAGAAGGTTGACGCTGGAGATCTGACCGGAAAAACAACTTCGGCAGATGAATGCGTGATGATTGGGAAGGAGTAGAGAGAAGAAAGGAAAGGGATCAATCTTGCTCTGATACCATATACAAAGAAGGGTTGGTATCCTTGGATACCATTCTAGCATATATATATATATATATTCAATATAGAATACAAAATACAGAATACAGAATATATAATATAGAATATCATATTACAACACAAGTTGAATATGTATGCGAAGCATATACATTTTTATGAGAAAAGTTCGAATACATAATTGTGCAAACAATCTTGAGTTCTTGAGTTTACTCTCGGTGTCGTCGTTTTTCAGGTGTTGCCATGCCCGAGTTCGGCTGGACTTGTAAACGACGTGTTTATCTTGGATAAGATACCAAAAGTATGAAAAGATGACCACCTTGTTACAAGCGACTCGATTGGTTCTATTATTCATTCTGTATCCTCCTCGGATGTATTCCTCGACCCCCGTCATTTTCAAGATAAAGCAGCTTGATTAGGCTAAAATGTTGGCCCCTGGTATTTCATTACCACAGTCAGAGACAAGTTTGATGAAACAAAATTGACAACCTCGGCTGATGATATGGACTGATCAGATTGATGTATGATATGGAGTTTTGGAACTTTCTCACTTTGCGAACTTGGAATCAAGGTTTGGCAAACCTCTATAATCATGAGCGGCAACCTTAGAAAATCAAATGGCACTGTGTGAAAGTTAGGTTGTATGCTTTTCGTCGGTCCGAGTATCGAAAATGCACGCAGACAGTCTGGGTGCATCACGAGCGCTCTCCTTTGAATCGAACCACTGGGTAGTATCGAATAACCACCATCGAATGAACTAGTGTAACTCTTTTACACTATCCACCTGTTCTAGGACGGAGAGAACTGTATAATTGGGTTTCACGTTTATCTTATGTTTTAATCTTTAACTATCGAATATTAATTTTTGTTGGACCATCAGACACATCATACGTCCTTTTTCTATTATAATCTATGCTTCCGAGGTCCGAATAACACGTTTCTTTTTTTTGTCCTTATTGTCTAGGTTCAACCCATGAAATTCAGTTATGTTACACCAAATCCAAAAAGTTTCATTCTGTATACCGAAATTCTCAAGTAGTTCAAGGAATTCTAAACAATAATTGAGGGCAGCAATCAGTGGAAGTTCCGTGCCACATTTTTTTCTTAGCTGATCTTATAGTACTGTGCTAAAGCAAATCCTAACCTGAGTTTTGTCTAATCAAGCAAGGGTTCGTCTTCAACTACTTAAAATTTATGAAAAAAAGGTTAATCAAGATACGACAAAGTCAGAAACTCATCCATGTATTGATTTGTACACATGGGTGACGTGACACTGTAATGAGCTTAACCCTTTCATTTTTTCTACTCATTCATCTATTTATATAAATCCACCCTTTTAACACTATATATAAGTCCTCATATCTAATGTATATTCACATTATCATGGAATTTTCTAACAATCACCTTAACCTAGAACTAAAGCTTGATCCATCATCGTCGTCATCAGCGCAAACTTCTCTGTTGTTGCCCCTAGGTGCTCAAACCGAACCAAGAGTTTTCTCTTGCCTGCATTGTCGGAGACAGTTCTATAGTTCACAGGCGCTAGGAGGTCACCAGAACGCCCACAAGGTGGAACGCAGCTTGGCAAAGAAGTACGGGGAGCACAGTCATTCTTCCAAAAAGCCGCGTAGTGGTCATAAGCCGACTAATCGAGACAGATTAATGAGCTCGGCTTATGACACTGAGAGGTTCACGATCATGGAACAGTATCATACTTATCAGAATAATGTACAACTCGAGCTTGGATTGCGGCCACAAAACGAACACAAATATAATGGTAATGGTGTTGAGAACAAGCATGATGTCCATCTTGATCTGTCTTTGAGGCTTTGACGATTCTTAATTCGGATATCTACCTAGTCCATGCGGCTCATGTAACGTAAGTTTATATTTTTGCATATTGATTTAAGAATGCATTAGAAGCATCAAAGCAGCTGATATTTGCCAATGAAGATTAGCCCAATAACGCAAGCCCATATCTGATGAAGAACTCCAAACCAAAAGTACAAAGACGTTGAAGTCCTGATACTATTGTGCCCCTCAACTCATGGACCACAAACCCACAAACCTCCACAAAGTCCACAGACAAACCTTTTTAAATCCTGTCGGGATTATCTGGATTGTTATTTTAATTAGATAATGATAATAAGTGATAACCATGTTAGTCCCATGATTGACCGGTTTCAAGGAAGGACGAGATTCACGAAAGCTTATGATGTCACAAACATGAAACACAATTTGTATTGTGTGAAAACCACTACTGTATATGCAACAATGAAACTATGGACTATGATACATTTCTTTAACCAGACAGGAAATTACAGGAAAGCCACAGCGGGTTAAATCACTTGAGTAGCCTCTTCAGTGCCAAGAAGTGTTTAGGAGAATAGAAGCTGAAAACGTTGAAAGCAGAGAGTCCAGCAACAATAGCCAAGAGGAGCGAGGCCGCGGCGCCACAGCCTATGTGGCCGCCGGCTTGGTAGCAGAATCTGGTGTATATGTTGCACAGTTTGATCCACTGGAGATTATCAGATCCGGTGATCGCCATCGCTGCTCCAGCAGCTGCAGCAATGTTGGACGCAAACACGAGGTATGCTGTCACCTGTAAGCAGAAAATTAAAACCAAACACAATATTGTAAGTGTCATTTCTCATTGTTTTCACCTTGAAATAGATCACACAGACTACCAAAGCGGTAGCGATACTATCTCTCATACGTAGTCTTCCACCTGAAATAGTTTTCGTAATTGGTAAATTCATTAGCGTATCGCTGGTTAATTCAACAAGAGATAGAGTTCTCAGATAAATTTATACTGACTCTGTTTCATAAAATAAGCGACACTTGTCTAATTGAACCGTTCTAAAATATATGTAATATATCGGGAGTATTTAGTACTTTTCACATAAAAATACCAAAACAAATAACGATCTGTTACAAAACGTTCATTATTTTCTCTCATAACTGCTACAATAAATCTCATTGTCACAAAAAAAATATTTCTTTATTCATCAAACTTCATAAAAATTTAACACACATAAATCAACGTGTTGCGTCAATAAGTTGTTTTTATTATGAAACGGAGATAATATATGTTATGGAAATAGTAATTTATGTTAATTTCTTACGGATTATCGCTCTTATATGATCGATGTAGAAAACGTTGAAAGATGAGTTAGTTAAGTCAAAAAGTCGTAGAAGTGCTGTTGACGCATTGACAATGATATTGTTGAGGCATTGAATTCGAAAAATCCCCACACAAACAACACTAAATTGAAGATCGGTTTGCCTTGAGCTGTAGGGTATATGGTAATTAATTGTATGGTTCTGATCCACAAAAATGATTAATGTACGTGATGTAAACTTCACGATTAATCGCAATCGAGAATATTGACACTTAATGACCTTTCATGTCACTGACCAAGATCGGAGCACATGTTAATCGTTCGTCGTCTACAGTAATCCTGAACATATGATTAATGACTCGGTCCGATCCGAAACATTATTAGCTCCAATGACTTGCTTCCCATGACCAGGATGTCTCAAGTGTAGGGATAATATTTTACATTTGTTTTCTCCGTCTTCGCAAACTCGAGAACTTGAGATTTGTGTAGGGGAGAAATCAAACTCTTAATCATTTGGACTAATACATGTTTATAGGTCATCGGATTATTCCGATTTTTTAAATTTACAGGGTGAAATACTACAATACGATTCTAAATGCAACACAGCCATAAATTCAAACCTAATGAGTATGTAATGCATCAAAAGTTAAAAGTAACGATCAAGATTTCTTTGTTAGAAATCTTTGATAGAAACATCTCGTTCTTATTGAACTATCGAAATGCTTTCTGGGCATGCTATGATAGAACTATAGAAGGTCTATGTTTGTGGTCCTGTGTATTAATCCATCCACTAATGTTAGTGAGGTTTTGCCAGCGGAGGAATACAAAAAGGGAACAATCAGTGATACTAATTACACAACCCAATATTTCCGTCCCCGGATCCGAGGAAGATGAGATGTATACAGTCTTATACATGTCACAGACAAGAGAGACATGGTCTCCTAAAATAAAGCAACTAACCAGAAGTATAGAATTACCTGGTCAAGCACAAGTGAAAGCCAAGGCAGAAAATTAACAGAAACTGTCGACTTTGGCTCTGTGAATCCCTTAGCTGATGATGAGAAGCGTCTGATTGTCTGAAGAAAACTGTAGCTCGCTGCCGCCAAGAAAACATACTCTGATATCCTACACAATACAAAACCCAAATCATAAGTTAATTTCATCACTATAATCTCCTCCAATCATTGTAACTCTCGAGATATCAATTCTATCAAAAATCCAAACTGATGACCCATTAATCTATAACTTAACGGTAACAAAAAGACAATATACTTCAGAATTCACAGGAAGTTCTTACATGAAAGCTCTGAGATCCTTCGACTTGGCGGTGTTCTCATACAGCCCGTAGATAAGCTTGGTTTCGGAGTTTGTACGTATCAAGATGGCGGCGAGGACGAGTATGAGCGCGGCAGAGAGCCGGAGAAGGAGCTCAGTTTTCAGCTTGCTCTCCATTGTTGTTTCTTTGGTCTGCTTCTAATGTGCTCTGTGTTTGAATATGTGCTTGTGTTTGTGTGTTTTTGGTGTTGATATGCAAAAACATGATAGGTATAAATATTGATGACCAACTAGCTAGGGAGACCAAGAAGTTAATGAATTTTGCGTCACACTTGCAATGCAATGTCGATATCTAACTATGGATGCGATGGTCCATGTATATCTAATTACGTTCCTGTGTGTTGATAGATGTGTGTAGGCCTACCTAAATATATGCACAAATAATGAATTTAGAGGAACTAATAATCATGTGAGTGAAAACGATGAAAACGATGAAAACGACTTATCAATCACCCTTTTGGAGAATATTTCACAATATATGTGAAATTGTTGGAAAAAAGAATAATATATAGATACGATATTATGGAATTGGATTGATGATCAACCGTTGTTAATAATCGAGTGGTTAAGGATTCGACATCCTATGTATATCTTGTCCTTCTCTGAAATTGTTGACCATAATGAATGGGTCAAGAATTACTTATCAATAAGTAACTCTTTTTGATCTATGAATCTATTAATTAATATACATAAAATTATATTCATTTCGTCTCATATTACTTGTAACAAATGTCATGTAGATTATAAAACTGATTGAGTTACGAATAATATACGGGACACCAATTTAAGTTATATATTATAATCCTACACCAAAATAAATTTCATATCATATCAATTAGTAATAAAAAATATCATATCAAAATACATAATAAATAATACAGTTATTTTATAGTGTTGCGAGTAATAGTGGAGAGAGAGTACTCATTCTGTCCTAATTTAATTGTAATTTTTGATTTTTTTACAATTTAATATGTATTTTGAGAAAATTTTTTTGTTGATGAAACAATAAAATATGATACTGGCGTCAGATTGAAATAAATATACTTTATATTATCATTAGAGTTTCACGATAACTTTTTTAAAATTAATATTTGATCATTTTACGATGTGAAGCAAGTTTTATTCGATAAATATGCACAATCAAATTGTTATAATTAAAATGATGGAAGGGAATATTATAAATATGGAAATGAAAGAAAAGAAGTGATGAACCAATGACAGATCCCTGGCAAACCACGCTAGCTCGATCCCCAAAGCATTTAATTGGATAAAAAAGATACAAGTGACATCTATTTATTTTTTTATTTTTTAAAGTTTCGATTGGTCTTTTAAAGTTCATCTTTGTTATATCTCCTTCAACACATTGCGGCTCGATTTAGACCTCTCATCTTTGTTAATAATGAATTCGGATATTGTTAGAATGTTCATCATTTCTTTTTAGGGCAGCTTGAACTTTGAATTATTGAAGTCTAAAGATAATTACTAATCAAAAACATTATCTAAAACAGTAGGAATGATGGCCTTACACGAAAACAAAAAGTTTGCTTCAATTTTCAAACCAGAATTAATTGTGTGAAATTAGGGTGATAAAGGCATTTAATAAATGTGACTTTGACATTTTTTGAAAAATAATGTGACTTTTATTCAATTATAATATAGAAAATATACATAAATGGAAGGACAAATGGATCCACAGGTCCACTGATTTCAATTATCAATACTTTCGATGGATCCACAGGTCCACTGATTTCAATTATCAATCGAAATCATCTAACCGTCAATTAATTAAACGTTTAGGGTTTTGAAAATGAACCCGATTAATTAATGGGCTCGTTTACTGTCTTTAATCATCTAACCGTCGATTAACAGAACAATAAATTGCTTAATCGATTAAGATAACCGCATAACCATTTAACTATGTAACCATTCCATTTAACAAAATAACATATATATATTTATCAAATCTATCATAATCGAGCATAGTCGACTACAAATATTAAAACATATTAAGTTATTTTTTTTTAATAATTCCCTTGATTTTTAAAGCAATTATCCAATTATAAATCGAATAACTATCATTTATCAACCAATTTAATCAATTTATCTTAATCGTTTATCCAATCGATGAACCATTATCGATTAAAAACCCGAATAATCGTTTAACCGTTTCCGTCTAAAAAATCGATTAACCGTAACCGATTATTAAATAGTTACGATTTTAAAAGTGTAATCAATTATTTATCCAAAATCAAATCGATTAATCGCAATCGTAACATTCTTATTCATAATAGCTTAACTAAAAACATACACTGAGCCACGAATGGTTAAATATGGAAATACATACAGCACAAATCTCGCAACCAAACCGGAAAAAAAGAGAGTGGAAATTAAAAAAAGAATAAAAAGATTTAAAATGTGCCTTTGATACTTCTTTCTCTCAACAAAATTATAACATTTATTAAATTGAATCTTTTCAACTGAATTGCAACCTTAGTTATAAATTTTTTTCTTAAAAAAAATCAAAATATCATTACTATTTACTTTATATCACATCAATTCATCCATATTTTTTTTTCTTTTTTTTTTTTCATTTTTCGAACTAACAAAAATCAAAGAATAATTTAGTATTTACATCAAAATTCAATTCACGCGTAAATTATCATATCAAGTTAAATAGTTACAATTCTGTTGGGATGGAGGGAGTATCATTTAATACTTTTTTCACTCCAAAATATATATACAACGATTTGATCCGATACGTGAATTTAGGTGTGTGTTGAATTTGTGTATAATTTTATGAGTAAATTTATTTTTAATGATTGTTTTGATATTTTCTTATCTGAAAAAATTATCAAATATAATATGTTATATATATTTTGAGACGATATAAATAAATAAATATTATTTATAGTATAGAACCTATAGAATATGTGTTACCATAAGGAAGACATCACAATTTTTATTCTATCAGTACACATTCTTTTGGCTAACGCAATCTGTGTATCTAACATCTTGAACGATTGACTAGTTTGTCTGTCACAATTATTGTGTCAGGTGACGTTAACATTTATCCGAGGAATTTTTTTTTTGATAGACCAGAAATTCATAAGTCCAGATAAAATGGACTTGTAACTCTAGATGTACCTTGTTTTTGATAGTTTAGGCACATACAAATTTTAGGACTCTAATCTATATAGATAGGGTTGGTGAATGAATGCATGAACAGTCTCCATTGGCAGTAGTATATGTGAGAAGGACTAAGTGGCCACATAGGGTGGGTGCTGATGAGAGTGATATATATACATCGGCGATTTAAAGCATGGAAAAAGTCGTGCCAACCACCTTGATGTTAAAATTAACTCCTTATGATACCAAATCCCTGCAGCTCCACGATATATACACAAACAGTGCACACCGTCCAAAACAGTAAACTTAAATCAAGTTCGATAAGTAATGTGACACATTAACTAATGTGTGCACAAACTTCTAAAATGTTACGATGAATAAAATAAGATTTGATAGAATATATTGGATCTGCTCAATTTGGTAATTTTGCAGTGCTGTTGAGTAGTGGGGACGACACTCATCGATCAGTGCAGTCACCGCTTGAGCTGATCTGCGAATCTGGACGCGATATTTGGGGAAGTGGGTGCCGAAAGTGCGCGGGGGAGTCCATCTGGACAGTTGAGAGTGCCAGAGTGGTTCGACTCTGGAGGGATGATATAATAATGCAATCGTCCAGAAATAATGGTGGCCCGGTGGGTGGGGCATACAAGGGAAAAACAGAAATCTTGAGCACCATGGATAGGTGTTACTGCCCAGTCAAAAAAATAAAAATAAAAAATCTCCAATTGTTTCAAATTATTGATAATATTTTTAAATATTATATATATTGATATAAAATTTAATTTGGATCGTGAGACGATAAAATATTATCTTTTAAAAAATTATCGTGAGTCATTAATGATAATTTAAATAAAAAAAAGAATATGTGTAATAATAAAGATGTCTTTGGTGAAAAATAAATGATTGAGATTAAATGATATATTGTTTTAATCTTAATAGTTTATTTATTATTAAACACGTCTATGCGATGACATATAATCCATAAACTCATTTAAGTTATATATGTCAACATAATATCAATGACATAATTTTCTTACACCACTTAGATAATAAATAAAACTTATTAAAATAGATATTAAATAATGCAATTATTGATAATATTGGATATGACATGAGACAAGAGGAGTAAAAAAATATTTGATTGTTTTTTCATTGTTTAATGGTAATATATGTTTTATGAAGTTTTATTTTTTGTTTTACTATATAACAAAATCATTGTTAATGTTTTCATGATATTTTTTCGAAAACCATATTTCATTATATCACGAATGAAAATCATGCTTACAATCGAGTAAATCACTCTACCCATGAATCCGGACCGAATCAAAACTTTGCATTTCACTTATCCAATTGGACAATCTGCAACAAGCTCGTGAGTTAGTTATGCCCACTTCAATCAATCCAAATAAATCAAAACGGAAACAGAGAAATAAAGACCAAACCCTAGCCTCCAATCTCCATCACCACCCCTTCTTCCACTCTCAGCGACCTGATGTGCGACGGCGATGATTTGACATCGCACATTTCAGATAGCTTCCCTGAAAGAGGATGCGATCGCATTTGCATCAAGAGCAAGTTGATTTTCTATTGAGATTATACTAGTAATCTGGTCTTGAATTGCGATTCGCCGATCTTGCTCAGCGATATCGAACCCTCAGTGTTCTCACCCGCATTGCTGATTTTTGATTGATTTATGCTGAAAACATGCATAGGGTTTATTCGTCGAGGAGGAGTTTGACGTATGGATTAGATACACAACTATGTCAAAAATGTGTTAGTCATTGGTTTAATTATCTGAGTTTCGTTTAATAGATAATGTTAGTATCATTTAGTATAAGTTTTATCTGTCAAGGACGAGTTTGATCTATGGATCAGACAATTGTGTCAAAGATGTGCTTACGTCTCATTTTATAAGATAGTAATGCACATATACTCTTGTTCCGGTCTCTCATTTTATAAGATAGTAATGCACATATACTCTTGTTCCGGTCCCTGCTCTAGATGTAAACAAACTGAACTTTAGACTACATGCAAAAATTTACTGCCGATTAACAAGGTTTAGTTTTGGTTCTCCAATCACATTATTCATAACTACATTACATGTACAACCAAAATGAAGAACCATGAAACTGTAACGAGCGACGCTAACACCTTCATTTCTCGTGCAAAGGACGTGACCATGTCATCCTATTGATTAGTGTAGCATTCGCGAGGGAACCCTTGAGGAAACCGTTTAGCATCCGTACAATAATCATAGATCATGTGATTTTTTTGCACCCATTTCAGCCTCTGAAACCCCGTAGGATCGAGCTTCTGTTGGAGCCACAGGGTGCTGGAGCCGGGGCAGGACGGTTTCCCTGATGACCAGACGCAGGCTTCGGCGTTGAAGTTCCTGTAGGATGCTATGAAAGGCGCCTTGGACCAGTCGGTTTTTATGAGACCGCCTCTTGTTGCCCATTGATCTGCATTGTAGATGCTCGAGAAGATCCGCATTGCGTGGCGGTTCGGGAATGGGATGCCATGAGCTTCTAGGTTCTGGAATTGCCGGATCGGGACTCTGTCGACTGATATGCTGAGGATTGGAGATCATTGGAAACCAGGTTAGTGATCACTTATTTCGTCGCGGTTTTTTCGTTGTTTTCCTCTTTAATACTTGATCTAACTCAAGAATCCATAGGTTAAACCTGAATCCTGAATTAACCTGCAAAGTTCATGTTCTAGAAGTGACACTCTAGAATTGTCCGATGAGCAAAACCCATATGCTTTAAATGTTATGTTTATCCAAATACCGACTAGGATGATTGCTGAACTTTCTATCCGCCATATTTGCGTGCTTCTTGACACATAGATTCTTTTGTTCTTATCAAATTTAAGCCCTAACAGTTTCCGTGTATGCTACAAGACATCCTTGTTTAACCATATTTGTCACTTAACTTCGTAGCGCGAGAACCACTAATCATTATCATTCCGAATGGTGATCCAGTCTTGTCTGATATAGGGAATAGAAGAACATAATGCCTTTAACATTTGTGTATAGTTACTTACACAATGTGCAACGGGTTCCAGAGGATCGTATAAGTATGAAAATCAGCTGTCGGATCGAACCACAGACGGAACTGTTGCTCCCGATCTCCCTTTCCCTGTGTGTAAATATTTGTGTGGAGTGTGTACGGATCTCCGCTCACATTACCCAGAAACTCCATATCTATCTCGTCCCAAGTCGGCCCCTCGGACGCCAGCTATAATACAAACCATTGACTCTTAATCAGATTAGTAATGTCGAATATAACAAACTGATCAAAACGGACAAGCTAAGAATAAAATGTGAACCCATGGATCATTACATAGTAGGAAGTGACGGTCCCCGCAGAGTTGCCGGGGACAAGCTTCATCTGCATGTCGATCTTCCCGAACAAATACTGATCGTTGGATCGGAATCCAGAGCCGGAATACTTATCCATGGAGAGTGTCAGCATGTTCCCGTTTCCAATCACCTTAGCGCGTCCATCGCCAAATGTGATTGTGAAGTCGCGATAGAAATCACCACCATAGACAACTCCGATTCCGATCACCATCACAACATGGAAAACCAGGATGGATGCAATGAAATTTGCCATTTTGAGTCACTGAGATTATTGTGAAATGAGACTATCAGTTCTATATGTTGTGGATGATAATGGTGAGAAGAGTTGAGGGTTTATATGCTGATGTTGGAAGCAGGTGGATGTGGCACTGAGATGCCACGTGTGTATGTCACAGCTGGCATTTTTGGATAAGACATATGAAAATATTACTATGGGTTAATGTTATTCTATGATTTGAGAGTATCGTATAATGTTGAAACTGTGTGTGTATTTATTCATGAAAAAGAGTGGTTTTGGAACTTGGAGTGCATAGCATTGCTAATGCCAGCTGTGGTTATTTATCGTGGTTGTCGTGTGGCATATTTGCTTAGCATGATATGCGTGATCTTGAGTTGATGGAATTTGCTTGTGACTGGAGTGTTACGTAATTTTTAGCAACTTCGTTTCAAGTTTGTTTGTTTCATCCAATGTTGTTATATAGACGTGGAATTTACTGTTTGCTGTCTCGGTCTGATATCTTTTGTGGCACGATACCGTTACAAGGAATGCTATATGACATACACACGTTGGTTTGTGGATTCCTGTTTGCAGCCGTGTCGTAAAATTCGTGTTTGTTCCGTTGTTGATTGTATCCTAACAAGTTGTTCCTCGAACACGGAAATATGGCTGTCTGTATTGGTGATATCCTTTTATTTGTTTCTCCTGCTAAGAAGTTTTAAGTGCTTGTCTCTCATTTATCAATTTAGACTTGCTAATTGACTTGCATCAGGGTTGATTTAGAAGCGTATCCTGTGACATTTTGCTAATGAATCGCTAATTTTGTTTCAGAATGCGGTTTCGCCTATCATAAAGATTAAAGTAACACAAATGCTTCTGAGGGACTGAGACTTCTGAATCTGTTGCAACTTAGGAATGAAAGTATTTCAGGTAGTGGACTACCAGTGGCCTCGATGATGGTCCTCTGTTGTCCTAGAACCTTATCTAGCCCCATTCAGTTTGCACAAATGACAGCAGCTTCCGATCAGTCTGTATCAGATATTGAACAATCTGGCTCAGGTATCGCTATGCTGTATTCTTGCTTTACCTATCCCTCTGAGACACACTATATTGTCGTGATTAAGAAAATATGAAGCTCGTGGACCTGATATTTTCCCACTACTGAAAGCTTCTACCATGTTACGTCTTATGAGTTCTTATTTGTGTTTACTATAATGCGATCCTCCTGTTATCAGAAGGACTGAACGTAGTCGTTATTTCGATATAACAAGGAGTCTATAACTAATTAGGTCATGTAGTAGGGTACTATGCTTCAACTTGGCCTGGTTTGTGTTTGCCGATTAGCATTCGTCCCAGTGGAGTATCATTATTCATCTCTCCCTTATTCTTTCCCGAACCTGAAACAGGTTATGATGCTCATCTCGCATACCAGCACCTTAAAGAGCCCTAGCTGGTTTTGGCAATTTATCATGAATATCATTGCTATTTGGATGAATGGTCGAAGAAATTTGACAAGGGATCGAATATATTGCCTCAGTTGTCTTGAAATGTTTTAGAATGAAGATGTGCTGCCGCTGCTCTGGCTTTTCATCATGGGACCTCAGGCTTCCTTCAAGGCGCAGGGTTTTCTCTAGCAAGATTAGTACAACTTCATTGATGCTGTCGTGGGTATTGAGGTTATGGCGATAAATGAAGCGAAGAGAAAGCAAGAAGCCATACAATGTGGATGTATAGAGATTCACCACGTCAACTTTGTTTGGTATGATCATTCTGCTTGCTGGTCTAGTTGCACTACCGCTGGTGGCGAAGTTGATCCGCAGCAGATTACATCTGAAAAGAGGTAAATCAAATCAAACTTACAGATGGCTATTTGGAATGTGATAAACATGCAGTTGAAAATGATATGGTGGAAGAACAGCATCCTTTGGCAATGACAATGCCATTTCTCGTCTCGCCACCGTCAAGCATGAGGAAGATGCAGTCGTGATGTGCCAATAATGGAGGCGGTGATTTTGCCACAACTCGGTGGCACTAACATTCCAACATGGAGTTCTTAATCAAAACTGTATGTTCAATATAAATGATAATACGACCGGACTCCTGTTTATCGCGACTCAGCTAATGTGAACAAGTATTTGATGCAGTAAATGGATTTTGAAGCACGTTGTAGAACTGCACCAGTTCATAGAAGTGTGAACACTGCTTGCATTGTCAGTGATGGTGCAGAGGAGTTGAATAACAGGTGACAGGATTCCTGCAGAAAAGTGGCGCAGAAACCTAGAGGCTGGGGATCCTCACTTTGTGGTGATTCCAAGTGCAGACACAAAGATTTTGTTTGCTCAAATTCTCAATTCAATACGAGACGTGCATTGTCTTGCTAGTGGCAGCAGCAATTAGTCATTCTCAATTGGCTCAGTTTTGTTATGTTGAACAAAGTCGCCTTGAATATATCATCATAATCAGTGACTGAGGGGTACGTATGTGTGATGTGAACTCATGTGGTGCGCATATGTGACTTGAATTCATCTCGGATTCAAATATTTAAGATAACATAGTCAAGGATTATTCAAACATTGATATATACCACTCATTCTTCTTTTTTTTTTTTTTTTGGTTTTTTTAGTAAGAAATTAACTCACGCGTATTCTCAACTTTAATGACGAGCCAAAACCAATCTATAAGCGTCACAGTAACATGACATACAACCGAGAAAATGACGGTGAAAAGAGCAATTGATGAAGTAAATTCACCAGTGACCACTGTATATATATACCTCTAGAGACTTGAGGGAAATCTGGGGGAGCCTTTGAGGGAGGTGGCCATTTTCACACACCCCCTTTTTGCTCTCAAAATGGGGAGCAATGAAGTTGCTTGTTGCCCCCGTTGATCAGTTCCCCCCATGGAGCTCCCTTCATCAGTCCAAATCCAATTCTATCATTCTTTTTTTCATTTTTAGGAGTCCAAATCAGTATCCCAATTCAGCTTCATCATCATCATCATCATCAGATCAACTCAGAATTCGAAGAGGATCAATCGATGAAGCAAATGCAGAATAGCAGACCCATTTGGGAAATGATCTGATTTGCTGCACCACTTGGTCTCTGGTTGCTGCTTGCTTTTGGTGATGAACAGAATTGTCTGCCCAAAAAAGCTAATGGGTTTTGTGTTCTTTGATTGTATGTTTGGTTTCTGTAGTTGTGAATGAAGATGATCTTCTTCTTCGTTTCGATGGATCAATGGAAACCAATGGGATTATGAGTTGATCATCCACAGTTTTAGTATAATTATTTTTTATTTTTTTTGTAACCACAGTATTTTTTTCATCGATATTTAGTTTGTTCCAATGTGCTCATTGCTAGTATCCGTTGGTTCCATTTAATGGGCTTCTATCTATATGAGTACCATTGTTTATACAAATTGTTAATGGGTATTCGACGCGGCTGGATAAACGCCTTGTATTCGTGCCTCACTAGTCTTTTAATCATCCTCTATACAAATCGTTTATAGTTTAGTAGTGCAGTTTCACCCCTCGATGTAACGCGATACGATTTCACGAACACCATGCATAGATGTCATGTAGCTTCATGCCAATGTTTCAGATTACATGACCAAATAAGACTCAGAGTTGAAATTTGAACATGACGTGATTTGTCACAGAACGTAATTTCGGCCTCAACTATCACACTTGCGAGATGGCAAAAGAACTTAAGAGAGAATAATTGGGCCGTCATGGTGGGTCGTATATTTAACCCTAAATAATATTCGGCCCAAAAAATTGGGCCTCATCAAGGACTGACCAGGCCCAACATTTTCAGCCCAAATCACATGCCTCCATTTCCTGCTTCATCGCGGCGGCGGCAGCGTAGATGATATCCGGCGGCTTTGTAGAGGAGGTGGCGTCGGAGCTGTGACGTCATGTTGACATCATCAGAGGTGAGTGCCACTTTGCTGCTGCTGTTGTTTCCATGGAGGAATTATTCATCTTCTTGGTATTTGTTGATATCGAATCAGTTGAATTGATGCAAATATTGATATATGTGTGACTCTGAGATCTGATGGTGGAAATTGATTTCGTGTTGATTGATGATTTGTGGATCTGAAAAGGGGGGATATGATGTCTAGGGTTTGTGAATGATCTATGTAAACTTAGAATTGAAATATGTTTTTGTTAATCGATGTGCTTGCATTTTCTCCGAGACGGCAAAGTTTCGCTGTATATTTGAAGCAATTTGCGTCAGTTGAGTCATATGATGGTAGAATCCTGTTGTTCCTTTCAAGATTTGATAGTCATGACTCATGACTCGTCGTAGCCCTCGCTAGCTTCTGGTCCATCTTCCCATTGACATTTGTGAGTCTTGTGGATTCCTCTTTGTTTGGACTTCAATCTTCGAACTCGGCACATGATTCAATTCTTGCATTGCCTTCACGCTTCGCTCATGGCATGATTTTTAGCTTTTGCTTATCTATCGGTGCGGTTTACTGTGAACTTCTTCAACATCTCCAAGTGTTCTTCATATTCTGTGTATATTTTTTCTGTGTGAAATCTTCCAAGCATGCTTCATTTCCTGATTCTGTCCTGTTAAAGTAATTAATATGAGGAGCATACGACAGAGAGGTAACTGCAAGATAGATACCATTCATTCGTGATGAGGAAGATCTGAATTACAGAGGGTTTCCTAAGGAAAAGATCTGAATCACATTGGATCATATTAAATTAATAAAAAAAACCAGGATAAAATTACCATAGCATAACCGTGGAGGGGACTGCTAGTCCCAGATAATTTGGAACATCATGAAATGGATGCTTTGAGAAGCCAGTCCATGTCCTTTTTGTAGTATCAGATTTTCCTATGTAGATAGCCAAAAGCCCTACATGAATCCATAAGGAGGTAGTGATTGCCAGCGGAGCGCCTTTATACCCCAGTCCTGTTTTAAACACCATTAAGTAACAAATCGGTATGTGCAGTATTGTCGTGGTTCCTGCCGTCGTGATCACTGGGATGACATCTTTCTCTGTCTGGAGGAATCTAATAATGCATTGAAGGAATGCAAAAGGAAATAGGCTTGAGATTGTAACACGAGCATAGGCTCCCGCTTCTGCTGATAATAGAGGATCTCGCCCCAAGAGTTTGAGGATTTCTCCTGTAAATATACAAATAATTGCAAGAGGAATGCAGAGCAAGAGATGTACTAGTAATGCTCTTTGAAATTGTTTCTCGATTGTGTTGAACTGTTTTGCTCCAAGCTTTCCGGAAAATTTCTCCAAGCCACTTGACATTCCTATCTGCTCGGCCAACATAGGAAAAAAGATTAGGCAAGTTTGATATAAGCATCCGAGTCGTCAAAAACTCCATATAGGTTCTTATTTTATATGCCGGGTGAGATTACAGCTGATATTGGATATGTGAACCTTTTAGAACCTTATGTTCCTTTAGTGTATTGCCCTTAGTCATAGGCACAAAATCAAGATACCTTAAATTGCTTTATCTCTGTAATAACAAGGCTCCAATCATAGGTTGAGAGTCTTTTTTTCTGAGTTTGAGCAGTTGGGCAAAAATATAGTCTAGAAAGTTGAACAGTGTCAGAGTACATTTGTTCTTAGATTATTCCGTCGTCGTAGGCCCGGCACCAAGAGCTCATGTTGTCCATACTGCTTTCTGCATATCCTCTATTGCCTGGATTATGATTGAAATAGGCAATAAGATGTCAATCATCCAGATTCCAATAGATGTCAATCATCCTGGATTATAATTGATCTTTCATTAGACACCTCAATGTTCATGAAAGAAGAAAATACATTGATGGATTTATAGATAGAAAAGCAATGTTCAAATCTAACTTCATTTGAACTTGCCTTGTCCGCGCAAAAAGGGGAAGTAAATACTCCACTTTAAACCCTTGGTGGTCGTCATTTCCCCGTCTCCAGTCATCTCATCTCCAGCCACTTTCATCTTCTCCAACAGGTTCCGGCTCCTGTGAGTCGATAACATTTTCGCATTGTTCCTCATAGATTGTTTATTCGACTCGCTTCTTGAGCTTCGATTCATCACTTTCAACTTACCATTTCCATGAAACCCTAAATCACTCAATTGAACGAAATCAGTAGACAACAGGAATGTTTAATGTGCTGATCATATAATATTCTTTCACAGAGTCATTTGTCGAGAATGCTGTGTATCAAAATCATTTCAAGGTTGTGTGCAAAACAATTTCATTGTGTTTGTGGGTGAATAAGAGTGCTTGCTTTCTGTGTTGTTCTACACAGTATCGAGCAGCTGTAGAGAAAGCAGTTAAATGAGGAAGAAGGGTGCGAGGCAAGGTGTTTTGGTGATGGGTTCTCGCTTGCAATTCGAGGGGGATGAATCCGTGATGTTGCGTGTTACACATTCTAATATCAAAAGCTTTACTGCTGACGTCCGGTTCTCGCTTCAGGTATCTAATATTATCCTCGGTGTTTCAAGATGAAAATTTTGTACGGGCAAAAGATATTTGCGGTGCTAAGAATCTGGATTTCTTCCTTTTTCAGTCAACTGTGGAATCGGTGAAGGAGAAACTATGGAAAAAGTGTGGTACTTCTGTTGGTTCAATGTCCCTTGAGCTCTATGATGATACTGGCAAGAAAACTGCGGTGCTAGGTGATAATAGCAGACGGCTTGGCTTTTACTCACCACATGAAGGGTGAGGTTTACTGATTCATTGATTCATCTTTTATCGTGTATGATGAATGATCTTGCTTTCGAGGACCTTTCTGTCGTTTCTTAGTGAACTTTAGCTCTTGACTGTAAGCAGTAATTTTGTAGTAGTTTGTACAATATAGAGAAATTTAGAGGATATGATTATGAACAATGAATCTTTATTGATGTAACAAAGTATTACAACACGGCTTTGCACACTTAGTGTTTCATTACACAATTCACTTCTCAACATCTAACAACTTAATGACACACTATACAAGTTGAACACAACACTCTTGTGATTATGGTAGGAGACTCTTGTTTGGTGGATGACTTGCTTGCTTGATTCTTGGGATACTAAGGTGAGAAGGTCTTGGACCCTTTTTATAGTAGAGGGTGGAAAGGTGTAGAATGTAGGAAAGATGTAGAAGATGTAGGAGAAATTTTGGGAGAGGAATCTGGATAAAGAGAGGGATGGAGAAGAGTGGAGAATTCTAGGGTGAATGTCTCTAGAATTTGGCTCCTTCTTGATCACCTTCTTTGAGCCATACATGTTGGGATTAAGGATTGGTCTTGCGCTTGAGTCTTCTTTGGGTTGGTGTTGGGCTTCAACAGTACAATCTTTTTGAACAGATCATGTTAACTTCTTATTGATTTAGTGTGGTCTATCGAAGGGGATGGACATAGATATTAACTTGGGATAATTTTTGGACTATTCTTATTTTTTAGTTTTTTTTATGATCTGCCAAATCTGACAGTTCGAACTCTTATGATGCAAGTTTCTCTGAGATTTTTTTCTTCTATAATCGAAGATTTCCATTTCCACAAATGGAATGTTTTATATGTTTAGCTAAACACAAAGTTGGGCTTCTCACATTCCTTGACTTTTGTTCACTTACACTAAGCGTTTAGCAAGATAAATATTGCAGCATGATGTGTTGTTGCTCCATCCATCAAAATATGTAGATTTATCCTTGTTTCATTTGCTTTTCTCAAATTGATAGTCTTGATTCTTTTCCGAAAAGGTACCGGCTTCATGTCATAGATCTTGACCCATCATCTGTTACTTCTGGTGGCTGGCTTGAAGACACCTCCTTGGTGGAGAAATACCAAATTCCTGAGGAACGCTATGACAAACTTGATGGTATGCCAATCCTGGATATTTATCTCAAATTCATTCATATTCTTTATTTCTTTGTTGGGATAGCATGCTCATCATGCTTTCATTGACTGATTTACCATCTTATGCATATGTTTTGCCTTCTATTTCAATGCTCCAAGTTTGAGTGCTCTGCAGCCAATTTACTATAAATGGCAGCATGGCCACCCTTTTTCTGGCCAATATATAATTCGAGGATGAGTGGCTCCTAGAGAAGCTATACTATCAAACTTTTTACTAATGGATGGCCTGTCTTCCCTAATTAGCAGTTGTCTGAAGCAAAGCTTAATCTAAGGTCCAGGATGGTATTGTGACTCTTCTTTTTCTTCTTCTTTTTCCCTTCCCTTTTTAGCATTGAGTTGTGAAATATGCTTAACACCCATTTAGAGTTTGCATTTTGAGTAAAAAGTATTCTCCGATAAATTATGATCAAGAGTATGAGCACATTGACATAGATTATCTACCTTGGGCCCTAGTCGCACGCTGCAATCTTCGTTTTGCAGCTTATTGGTGCAAAGCTGGATTGATGTGGAGAGATTCCATTAATTCATGGGACTAGACCTGGAATACATTTTCTTGTTCAGCTTTGTTTCATGTGGTGTCACTTTAGTGAATATGTCAGAAGGAGTTCCTTCTTTTGTACTTTTATTTTAGAGGCATGAAAAACTGTTTTGTTAATGGTGCTAATATGAATGCCTTTCAGGTACTTACAGGAAATTCAAAGAGAAGTTGGCACATCAAATCCCTTCGGGTGCTGCAAATCAAGTAATCTAATTGGCGTGACTCATATTGTTTTATTTTTTATTTTTGTTTTTTTTTCTTCCTTTTTTTATTATGCTCAGTTTTCTTTGGTTGATTCTTGCCTTCATAAGATCTGCTTGTAGAATTAAACACTTCACGCATCTTCCATCCCTTACCTATTCTTGGCTTCATGCAGAGTTCGGATAGCTATATGGAAGATCTTTGCTCAAATATCAAGGTTAGTTTGGTTTATGTCCTTTTAACATGATGTTGCCACTTTTGTGGTTATCTTTTGTTGGCAGTGAATGATGGTGGCCCTTGATGTCTGTTGGGAGTTCAATGGTGTCCTTCATCATGTTGAAGAATCTATAAATCAAAGTTTTTGGCAAAGAATGAAGAACCATCGTTATGTAGTCGATGACCCTTTTTTCTTTTTTCTTTTTCTTTCTTCTTTTTGTTTTTAAACGGTATGTAGTTCTTGACTTTGTGCTGCCTTGCTTTGCATTTGTACTTCATTTCAGTTTTGAAGTTAGAGATCATAGTTACCCCATCTTTTTACCTCTTAGGTGCCAACTTGTGTATTTGGCCTTTTGAGAGCATCATATGGAAATGTTATTTGCGAGGAAAAATCAAATAAATTATGCCAACTGATGTTGCTATCTTCTGACATAACCTGTGCGCTATTCCTATTTCTTTGAATTAGGGTATGATTAACCTTCATCGACTCCCAAATGAAGGAAAATGTTGTTTTCCTGTACAGTGATCATGGCAAAGTCGCCTTAGTTGGCTAATTTCTTGAAAGAACATATAACTCACATGTTTTGTTGATCCCCTAATATGTTCTTCAAGGTGGGAGATAGGTGCCAAGTTGAACCAGGAGAGAAAAGAGGTGTTGTCAAATTTGTAGGACAAGCAGAGAATTTGGGCCGAGGTTTCTGGGTTGGGATTCAATATGATGAACCCTTGGGCAAGCATGATGGCATGTAAGTTATCCTTGATCCTGTTATTTTTTCGTTTTATGATTTTTCTGGCAATATAGACGCTTACAGGTTACAGTATTCTTCCACTTCCAAATTTAGGAAAAAACATTTGTGGGTGAACTTGCATATTTTTAAAAGGTAAACATGGAGATATCTTCTCTGATATTTCTGTGTTATATGAGTTGCTTTCGGTGCGAAGACTCTAGGCCCTGTTATTAGTGTGGTCAGTTATATATTCGTCCATGTTTCCCGCATTGTTAAATATCTATGTTATGCTGCATGAAGTTTGTGCGACATGCAGAAGCTAAAGCAATAGCAGTGCTTGTTTTTGTTGCTGGTTACATAATCTAGAATCTTGAGTTTGTCTTGTTCGTGCTTTCAGGGTGAAAGGGATGCGATTCTTTGATTGCCCTCCTCTACATGGAGCTATTGTTAGGCCTGACAAAGTGAAGGTTTGCACATTCGTAGACTCGTTGTTTCGATTCTTATGGTTTTTTTAGCTATCGTCGTATTTTTCATCATACATTGAATTGGTCGATGTGCAAGTCCATGAGTTGTCGTGTCCAAACCCTTGTGTTATCTTGTTCGTGGCTATGACTAAACAGTACAGCCTTCATTTGACGCGATCCGGTCATGAATAAAATATTTGTAATCTTGTAATCATAATAATAATTGCCGTTTTTGTAGGTGGGTGACTATCCAGAAAGAGATCCGTTCGAAGAAGACGAGATATAGACATGGCAATCAGTGCCAACATGATCCTCGAGGCATTTTGCCTTCATTTGTTGTAGCTCTGTCACGGATAAAATACTTGTAATTGTGTACGCTGTATGTATGGCTCTGAAAATGCGACAACATCACTGGCCTGCAAAATGTGATTAGAATGCTCCAGCATGTGGAGGTGTTTTGCTGTCCTATCTTGTGCTTGTTTAGCCCGTTAATTCAAATAAAATGTCTGACATATCTATTTTTTTTTTGTTCCTACTCAAATTGTAACATTTTTTTTGGGATATCTTATCCAAATTATAATATTTTAAATATCAAAATATTTTTATTTTATATCATATCAATTCACCTATTATCATATATTCATAAGGATAAAATAATTACTTTATTAATTTCACATATTTGGATAATATCTTTGTAATTTAAATGGGACGAAAAGAGTGATAAAATTCCTTAATATTATAGTGGAGAATCTGATAAATGACATTGAACTCTCACAAGTCACTAGTAAATTTCATAAATGATGCCAAATTAAAAAAAAAAGTAATCAATTTAGTAAAGGACATCAGATTCAAAAAAAATATTCCCTTTCTTATATATTTTGTAACATATACATATTTTATTTTTTATATGTAAGTCTCATTTTCATATTAAATTACATTTGAGCGTTATCGCAATATATATTAGGTTGAAACATATAATTTATATAATTATTGATATTTCACGATAAATTTATAAAATAAAATATGTTTGATCTTCATTATATGCGTGTCAAAATTTATAATGACACACGTGTGAAGTCAAAACATTATAAAATAAGTGGAATGTATGAAGTTCTATAATCAATTTAATGAATGGCATTAAATTCAAAAAAGATATAACCAATTTCATATTTTTTTTGTCCCCCGAAAATTATAATATTTTGATCGGATCAAAAACTTATATGTGTTAAATTTTTATTAAATATTTTTAAAAATATGATTTATTGTATCATTTATGAGATGGACTGTTGAATATTATGTATCTAATTTGATGTCATTTATTATCAAATTAAAAAATATTATAATTTTTATAAAAAATCTAAATAAAATCAGTGTTATAATTTGAAGAGTAGGAGATGAGTAATATGATATAGATAACAATGTAATTTTCACCTCCCTTAGTATGCACCTCGATTCGCGTTCAGCCTGCTCAGACTCTGAGAATGATGATGCTTGAAGATTGGGTGTCGCTCCCTCCTCCATTTTTATCGAATCGCCTTTTCATCAGCTAGGTTGTTCCTTGTATTGTTCTTCTGCTTTTTACAGTTATTATATGCTAATAGGGGTTTTCTCTGTTTCCTGAAATTAGTAAATAAAAGAGAGAGAGATGTTCATGGCTAGAATCTAGATACGCAGTGGAGATGGTATTTCAGTATTTTAGTAGGTCAAAGGCTTGAAATAAATTCTTAGTCTCTTGGTTTATCTGGGGTTTCCTGTAATTTTTACTTTTCTTATATCGGCATTTATTCAAATATTGAAATAGTTTGGTAGGATTTGTTGTGTTTTCATCTGCATTTATTATGTGTAAGTATTTGTGTAGGATTACAATACGTTTGTCAACGGTACCTGAGTACTCCATTTTCTTTTGTTATTTTCCTAACGTAGCATTTATCCAAAACTTATTCTATGCAAGATATTATGAACCCTATGATCCCACATAGGTGTTGGAAAATTTAACAACTTGAATGTAAGTGGGGGTGGATCTAAGTGGAAAATCTATTGCTTCTGCTGTGTGATCAAGCCTCATATCTATCCTGTTCAAAAAGGAGAAGATGCTAGGTTACTTGAATTAGTCTTCTCTTGGGTTAGGTTTTAGCCTTTTTAGCTGATTTTCGTTCGAAAATTTCCTGTACTTCCTCCGTCTCAGAAATGGTGCAACCTTTTAGTAAAGCATTTTTGTAGCGTGAAGTTTGACTCTCTGCCTTCGGATGGTAGTGTAATACCTATTGAAGAGTAGTTCTTGAAACCAACCAATGATAGTTTATATTATGTGTTCAGTTTCTGAATGGATAAGGATGGCTTAAAATGAGAATGACTATGAAAGATGCGGTGTTGAAGATATCTATAAAATGGTAAGTTGATGAAACCAAGGTTCGCCAACTCGGAAACTGACTCGGAATCGATTTTTCCAAAATCAAGTCGAGTCACCCAGTCGCTACCGACTCAGTCCGATTCACCCTGAGTCATCATCTTTTGTTTCTTGAAAAAAAAAAAAAACACAAATCTAATTAGAGAAATGCATAAAACATATATACATGATAAAAAGACAATAATACAATAAGAAAAGAAAGTATGCATACATAAATCAAAGATAAAAACATAAACTTAATCCAATATCCAACATTACAAATCCAAGTCAAGAGTTTGAATCACAATATAGTTCAATAATAATAAGAATGACGAGCTCCATATAAATCATAGCCACTATATCCACTAGTGTCCTGATCATCATCATTTGTTCGCAAGTTAGTATCAGCACGATTGCCAACATCATCGCTAGAATCTGAACTAGTGGAGTCATCATCAGGATCATGAGCCAAAGCATTTTCCACCTCTAGATTTGGTTGCCTATCAACTATATCTAGTGCAGGCTCTTCAATCTCCCTCATCCATTCTATCAGTGGATCCTCCACATTGAACAAATTATCAAGATCAATCACATCGCTAGGGGACTTGCACATCCTCTTTGTATTTCTGACTCTTAATCGCATATTGTACGAGACAAATACCTGCTTATTCAATCTGTTCCTAGTCAGTCTGTTTCTTGGCTTTGTATGGATCAAGGAAAATATACTCCAATTCCTCTCACATTGAGAAGATGAAACAGTCTGGCTAAGAATGCGAACAGCTATTGAGGCAAGATTAGGTGCTTAATCTCTCCCATACATAGACCACCACTCCGCTATAATTGATACAAGTTATAAGACATTAACAACTTAGTAGTGAACATTTATATTAGATATGGTCATTTCCTTGGTAAAATATACAAATCTGGAGTAACAATTGTTATCGCTTCTATTACTTTCCTCATTCAAAAGACCCATAGCGATTTCTGTAAAACTCCGCCTTAAAATAAAACAAAAAACAACAAGTTGAAAAAATAATTCTCATATAAAAGAACATAAACAATATGTGAAATAGTAAGGATGGTCATGTTCTCACCTCTCTATCAGCAAGTGTTTGTAGATTCAATTCGTGTAACATTCTCTCGAGCACATTTCTGAATCCTCTCCTAACTTCATTGTCAATAGTTGCGCTTCTTGCATACATGAAGCGTGGATTCAAGTAATATCCTACATATAGAAAATTAGCCAGTTCTAAATACTAACCAACAGAGAACATAACATAACTAGTAAAGTAATAAGTATCTTTTGTATTATTATACTTGAATTTATATCTTTTGTAACCCTTCGCCAAGTTGTTCTTAATGGTCTTCTTTGCTCTGTCCATTACCTTATATATGTATCCCATTTGTGGCTTGTCATCTGAATCCATCATTCGAAGAACTTTCACTAGAGGCTCAAATAAGGAGGTAAATCGAACCAAGTTGCTCCAATAGTCATCACTAAGAAGCATTCTTTGAATTGATGCAACATGTTTCCTATCACGTGCCGTAAGCCTGCAAAAATATTATCAAAAAAAAAAAAAAAAGTAGTTCATGTGGCTGTCTTGATGAATGATTAATTACAAACCAAAGCTTTGAAATTTTACCTAGATAAAACTTGGATTTCCTTCGACATCCATTATGTTACCTTTCTTGTCTGCTCGCTTATTCCCTGTACTTATTTTGCTGTTTGCAGTGGAGGCTGTTGCATGAGCTACGCGAAATTTAACTTTCTTGATTCACAGATTTTGTCCGGATGATGTATTTGAGAGGTTATTGGTAAGTGTAAATAATTTGTAATCTCTTGGTGGCATCAGTTTATTTTCCATTATTTGTTTTTTCGTTCTTTCTTTTCCACGTGCAAGTATGCATAGAGTTGTTGAAATAGTTTTGTTGCTGTGTTTTCACCTGCATTTAGCGCATTCCTGCCATCTAATGTGTTACCCTAAAACATGGGCAACTCATTATAAATTCGTCAACCAATGCCTCAACGCCTAGTTTTCCTTGTTAATCTTCTTATAATAGCATCTACTTTTTAGTAGAGGAGAACAAGAACAACAAAAACTACAAGAAAGCATAACTTTTTCCCCCATTACAGGGTCAGCTGCAATACATGGACACAACAGTGTCATTCTCTTCTATCTTATTGAACTACTTTCTCGTATAGATTCCAAAAAACAAATATGTACAGCCATCTCAAACTTCAGTTTTTTGAATATATTTTTATTTATTTATTTATTTTAATTTTGAAGATTTCTGCAGGATAATTATGCATAGTATCCGCCCCTCCCTGTGACCCAAGTTTTGGGAAATATAACACCTTGTGGATAGGGAAACTTTAGAATTGTGCCATATGGCAGTCACAACAGGAGTGGGGAAGGTAACGCGCACGTATACCTTTTCTTTTGAGATCAAGTCGTACATGTACTTTGTTAAAGAGGATAAGATGTTACGTGAATAAAATCTCATAAACCTAATACTGGTCCAATCTTGAAGGTATAAAAATTTCAAGCAAGATAAAAACATGAGAGATACATTTGTCCTGTGAACAGCTTCTGTGGACTTACAGGTCTGTTTAGGTTACTTACCAACCTGTAAAAGCTTATATTTTCAGGAGCTTTCCAATCTCTTCATAACACCATACGTACCTCCAAAATCCATCTCTATGGCCTCTATTGCGATAGTTGCTGCCTCTAGCAGCACGTGAAACAGTTTCACGATCGTGTTTCTTGGAATACTTTTGTGGTGTCAATGAAGCTATCAGTTTGTTATCCTATTCCTATTTCTATCCTAATCTTTCTCTATTTATTTTGTCAAGATAGGCCTGAGCTCAACATTTAGGCACCTAACGTTTCTTCCATCCTTGTCTTTGTTATGCTATTGTACTTTGATCAACTTGCTGTCACTTCCTCTATTGATTCTGTCAATATGCAGTTTTCATATTTATCAATCAGATAGTTGTTCTCATGTTCTTGTTGTAGCCAATGGGAGAATATTACTTGGAACCTTCCTTTTTGTTTCAATTAACTTCTCGACATCCATCTCTATCTCTTCATTGGTTTTGGCCCTCTGCCCTTTAACAATTTCTTCAATTCCTCTCAGTTTGCATTCACAAACCTGTTTGTCATATGCGTTTCTTGCATGAAGTTGTGAGTGGAAAAAGGGGGAAAAGGGAGAAAATAAAAATACGAAATCCTTTTTTCTTTTCTTTAAAGAATGTTTCTCTTGTTATTCAATTCTATTGGAGATTTCTCATAATAGAATGAGAAATTTTGATAGCACTACATATATATAGTGTCTAGACAATGAAATGTCCTCATACAAATTGCTTGACTTCCTGTAGATTCATTCTGCAGCCTGACGTGCTTGAAAACTAAACATATTTCTCATTCACATGGTCGATACCCAGCTGCACTTACGTTTGTCACGCCGCACATCGTCAAACTAATAAACCGTTGAATCTTGTACTCTGTAAGATGCCTTCTTTCCCTGTGACGATGAACAGAACTAGGCCATTAAGCATTAAGCATCTATATGACTAAGTGCTAAGAAAAAGAATTATTGTGCACACTAAAAGCTTAGGTGACATTACCTCCATTTCCCAATCAGTCCGCAAAGTAACTACCAAAAGTAATGATGCTTGAACTACTAGAGCTGCTGTAATACCAATCCATAGCCCCTGCATTTTGAAAAATGAATGATTATCATTTCGAAGTTTTAAAGAATCATATAGAACACTTTGAGCAGATATTCTTGCTACCTTGCCACCAAGATGATAGTGAAAGGCGAGTAGCACTGCGCATGGTATTCCTACCAGATAATAAGCTCCTAAGTTCACAAATGCACCAATTTTTTGCCGACCGCACCCTCGAGCAGTTCCTGTGTATAACCATGTTGAGATTTTTTAATTCTTACTTAACTAATCGGATCCAAATTTAGTCTAATATCCTCAGATGTCGTACCTGAAAGCACAGTTTGAATGCCGTCTATGAAATGAGAACCTGCTGTTATTAGCATTACTTGCCCAACATATTTCACTACTTTCTCTTCTCTGCTGTAACAATAGCCCCAAAAGTCGTGCCCTATGATCAAGGTAGAGCCTGCCAAAATGCCTTCTGTAGCAACCACAACGACTGCTACATAAACTGCTAGTCGAGCTGCATGTGGTCGTCCAGCACCCAGTTCATTTGAAACTCTAATGCTGGATTACAAAAATTAGTAATTCAGAGTGAAGTGATTAAAGACAGCGATAGAAATGTGGTTGTCATTAGACTTGGATGCTCTGCAGCCAAAAGTCCTAGTTTTGCAGTTAAGTGCAAACCTGGTGTGATATTGACCTTACCTTACTGCGCCGCCTAACCCCAGTGGTATCATGTAAATTGTCGCCAGAGTGTTGAGACTGCATATTTGTGAATGAGTTAGGAACTTGTGGAGCATAAAACATCTGACTTTATTTTTCTTATGTGTAAGAGTGATGAATAGAGAAGTATCTGTTTGTACCTGATTGAGAGAACAGATGTTTCAAGTGTCGGATTCGGAAGCAGGCCAGATAGAAGAACCATCATCTCGAAAGTCCAGGTCTCCAAGCTTGTTTGAGCACCAAAAATGAATGTGATTAATCCTGGGACTTGAAAATTTTGAACTTGAATATGCTTGAAGAGAATTTACGGTAACAAGTGTTAAAATGTAATAGTAAAGTTATGTTTGTGGACCTTTTATTATTAGCTTGAGCTTTCCATAATGGATTTCGCAATGTGCAACAGCAGGTCTGATCAAGGTATTAAGTTAGAATCTTGTTGTCCTCATTATGATTCGGACTGGTGCATAGTTTGCTGTTTAAGCATACCGTCATTTGAGATTTTGTAGCGTAGATTTCTAAATAATGACTCAAGTTTCTTACCATTGCATCATTGCAGATGGAAGTGCCAATCTTATGAACTGTTGGACATCATGGAGAGACTCTTTTGAGAAGCCAGTCCAAGTCTTTCTGCACGAAGGGGATAGCTTCACATAGACCGCCAAAAGCAACACATTGATCCAATAGGATGTAGCATTCGCCACCGCGGCTCCTTTATTTCCAAGACCAGACTTGAACACCATCACATAACAATTCAGCAAGTGCAGTAAGGTGGTGATTCCAGTAGTTATCATCATTGGCACAATGTTGTTCTGTGCTTGTAGGAATCTGATAAGACACTGAAGGAGTGCAAATGCAAAAATGCTTGGAATCATGAATTGCGCATATTGTCCTGCTTCGGCCGATATCTCAGGATCCTGTCCTAGAAACAAGAGAATGTTTCCGGTGTTCACCCATACAAATGCTAGTGGAATGCAGAGGAGCAGGAGAACAATCATCGCTCGCTGCATATATATCCCCAGCATATGGTACTGTTTTGCACCATATGCTTGGCCGCAGAACGTGTCTAATGCTCCACTTAATCCTGTCTACTAAGATAAAAGGAGCAAATTCAGAAATTCAATTGGCATCCGAGTTCTCCGAAGTCTCTTGAGGTACTTATAATACCTTAGCTTATCATGGCCTTGTGTTGAGACTATAGTTCCGTTCTAAATATTCTATTGAATCCCGTATTAGTTTCTGTGACTGGATTTTCTGTTTGAGTGTGCTTATGTGCTCTCTTGTGGCTATCTTCAGCTTATCGGGACAAGGAGGAACAACAAATGACTAGCTACGAAGCCAAAGAGGTACAAAATCAGTTAATCTCGAGTTCTAGACTAGTGAATCAATAAATATTGCCCAAAATGCTTCTTTTTTCTTTCCTTTTTTTTTTTACTTTACTGTACATTTGTTTCTTACATCTAAACTATGAATTCGTAAAGGGATCTGCATCTAGACTCGATAATTCCGGTTAACGAGTTTAGAACCGTAGCAGGCCGAAGTTTGCTCACCAGTAAGCTGAAACCAGTGACCGAAGCAAAAGAAGTCGCCATGGATGCTCCAGCGAGAGGGAGCTCGCCAAGATGACCCACAAGCATAACTGAAACGATCTGCAAACTGAAGATCAGAACGTTAACTGATACTAATGGCCCTGCTAGCTTCAGCTGCCTCTTCACTTCTTGCAATATCTCTTCTTTGCTGAATCCACTACCGTTTTCCTGCTTTCCTTTCTCAGATGCAAGTATCAATGGTGTGCTAAAACTTCTCTTTTCCTCCATGGGCATGCTGCGGCCTCACGGTTCGCTCTGATACTTGAAAGAAACGATTTATGCTTTCGCTCTCTTGTTTTGGCGGAAGAAGAAGCTGGATTATCTTGTGTTGCTCGAATGAGTTAGTATTTCATATCTGATTTTTATGTTGAAAAATATGTATCTGTGATCCGATTCCTTTGATGGTTGGTCCAGTTTGGTGTCAATTTTTTTTTTTTTTTTCAAAGGAAACTATGAGTTGAGTGGTTGAGTAAGATATTTTTTTGTGTATTTTTGTAAGATACTGCAGATAAGTTAATGTGAAAATCTGGTTTTTCTTCCTTGTACTCTGACAGGAAGCGAATGAAATCATGGAGAGTGAATGGATTTGTCCTCATGTAAATGATTCTCTTGCCTTTTTCATCCTCGTGCATGTGAGGTTGACATGGAGATATGGAGAATGTGTGGATATGGCTGGAGATTGCTAAAGCCCGTGATGGACTGTTGCGGCGTAACATGAACGGGAGTCCGTAACGGTGAGCCTATCGTTTTACTCTTGAGTTGCTAGATGGAAGTCGAATATGGCTCGTTTACTTTACAAATCAATCATGCGTAATCGATTTGACATATTCGTACAAGAGCTCATTTGAACCTTGAACTCTCAGCAACGAGACAAATACAGTTTCCGCTAGTTCTTGTCCATTTCGATTCGTTATTGCTCCATCTCTACTTGCGAAAATAGTTTTAAGATGTTAATTTTCTGTTAAATTTGATGTCGTCAGTGTTGGCAAATGATTCACTTTCTTTGCATCACATTTTTTGTCTTGGCTTTTGCAGCAGAACATCATCACGAAAGCTATGCTTATGCACAAGGATTGGGTTATTGCCAAGACAGTAAAGTGTACTCTCAAGGTACGTCATATTAGTGTAACAGAATTGTCATTTTATGGCTAGGTCGAAGTCTGCCTTGTTGTAAAGGCAAAGATGATAGTTATCCTCAGTCTTCAGTTTGGTGTCTTGTCAATTACATTTTCCTATGGCTTGATCCGTATGCCTAGACAGAATCACATCACGGATCGAGTTCCCGTTTAACAAAAAAAAAGTGTGGATTAATCCATAAGCGACACTTCGTAGGAAGTGTACTGATACATATGAATCTTAATGAGATTGTTTGCAGGCATCTTGAAGAGAAATTCCAGATCAATAGGGTCTTTCGCCGAGGAAATTCCCAGGAGGATCATAATCGCAAACAAAGAGAGTACCACGCCCTCCGAAACAAGTGACCTTAGCACAACCAACCCTTCTCGTATCCCTCCAGATGATCTGAGTATAATGCCCGCAATCAGCAATGCCGCAGTGATTCCACCTGTAGTTATACCACCGCCTCTCGGACAACCACCCAGCCACGACCTGGCCTGCTGTCCAGCCAGTGCCTGATCCCCAGAACATGTTCTCGCCATGAGGGCCATTCGAGTGCAACAGGGCGCAATCATACTTCCTCTGGTCTGCCCACCATTGGGCGTAGCCAGCTAAGTGGTAGTCCCATGTTAGAGGGGGCAGTCTGAGTGCTACCCGCGCTGCATTTTGTGGTGCTAGGTACTGGTTGACTGCGGCGGGGACGATGGCAGTGGTGCCGGAGATCAGTAGGACGGGGAGTAAGGGAATGATGAGAAATCTGATCATGTTTTGGTTTTCAAACAAGAGCGGGCTTTGGCATTATCGTTTCATGTTATCTGAACTAGTATTAGGAATAGTGTATTTGAATAGTTGGTAATAGAGTTTAATATTATTCTCCTTAACTTGGAAAGTGGTGCCCATGTTCGATTGTGATCACCACCCCAGTTTCAGCACGTAATCTGAATGTAGGCATGCGATTTATATGTATTGATAGTGCCTCCGCGTGTTCATAATAGATTAAGTTTGTAATTTGGATACCTTGGTCGTCATAATGACGATTTATTCCATGTCTTTTTGTTGTATCTGTCCAGAGGACTCGAACTCGAGACACAAGAGAACTGAGTTTTAATCACTTGGTTAGGAGATATTGGAGACGTACCAATCAAGCTGAATACGCAAATTGAAAGGTTAGTCAAAGTCTTGTGTTTGATTTGGGTCTCTTGTTCAGCATGTTCCTTTGGAACCTTTTGGGCCGGTATATTATCCCATGACTTGAATACTTCCTGCCTTTGAAAACAATTTTAACCTAATCAAAGAAATTATCATTTCCTTAATAATGGTCTGATTTTGGTATCTATGGATCTGCTATTTGATTAGTTTGCCTCCTATAAATGTGTATCATGTTCATTCATTTTGTTAAGTTCAGTGGAATACTTTGTTCTTTTCTGGGAAACGATAATATCATTACAAAAGATGTATAACTAAGACTGGTTACTCGTGCCTTGTGAAATATTTGTGTCCAGTCATCCACATTGGTCAATCAGGAGTATCTATTTGAACTCATAATCGTGAAAGTTGTGATCCCAGCACCCCATAAATCGATGGGTGCACTTTGTGTAGATTTTGATAAATCCAAAACAGACAAAGACTTAACATGTACATGTTCACATTAGATCATACCTTATGACAATCCTATCATATAAAAGTGTTGCAATCTTATCCCCTCACTAGAAAGTCTCGGTTACGCGTGATGTAGTCGGCATTCAGAAAATCGTTGTCCTTAAATCTTACCTTAAACCCAGATCGCTAACACAAGGTGTGAAGAACCAGCCTTGAGTGCAGCTGTACCCGGAGAATATAAGCTGCATATCCACAACCAGAACATCAGTTTGTAAGGCACTGATGTCATCTCCAAACGGGTAAGATAATTGCATAACAGATGGTAAGACAAATCATGGTATTTGAGATTTTCGATCCGTTCTCTATTTCTCTATTTGCGATGCGTATCGTTATTATTGTTTTCAATTGTCATTGTTTGTTTCGGTGTTTATTTTGTTGTCATGTAGTATCTCTGCGATCCGAATGAAGCTTACAGCCTTTTTATTTCACCATATATTTAAGTTGTATAGTAAGTTGAACTGTGTGGATTATATCATTGTAGAAATTATGAATGCGCTACATAGTAAGCTTATTGTTCGCGCTGCGAAATATCACATGCCCTTGCTCAGAAATCAATCGACCTTTTGTTGTCTTTTATGATTATCCATCAGTATCATTCTCAATTTTTTGTTGGAGCAAGTCAACTAAATTGCTCAAAATCAAGCATGATACACCAGTGGCAATTTATGGTCTTTTTTTTTCCCTTGTGCATTTATGTGTGTTGTGAAATCTTACTGATCAAGTATTCTGTGTTGGATAGGGACTAATGCTATATCAGCTGTGTATTAAGCTTAAGAGAACTCACATTAGATATTTAAAAATAGAGTATAGATATGAATGAAAAAATAGAATATATAATGAAGAAAAATAGTGATGAGATGTAGAAAAAATATGTTGGAATGTGTACAGATACTGTAAAATGAAAAAAAAAAAAATACAATAACTCTTCAAATGAAGAGAGAAAATATACAATATTTTTTATAAATATAATGTGAGTATATTGAATAATAAAAACAGAGACAAAATTTTATTGCATCTTATGAGAATGTCATAATTGCATGGATTAGATCATTACAGGACAAAGGGAGTAAAATCAAACTCCTTAATCGCTCGACGTCAACAAAAGCTATAAAGCCATTCATCTATAATATGTATTAAACAAAAGTGTAAGGAATGATAGCTTAGATATTTTAGATTTGCCTATTTATCTTTTATTAGGTGAATCAGATTTGTTTTTAATCAAATCAAACAATAATATATTTTTTCCGGAGTAAAATATATATCATATATAGTTGAAAAAAAACTTAAAATATCACCTTTCGTTTCAAATAAATTACGATGATATGCATTTTGATACGTTTTGTTCTCATTCTTGAAGATGTCAGAAAAAATGTTAAATTGACTCATTATTAAAGTTTATAAGTTAATTTATCATTAATATCTCATAATAATTTTGTAAGACAATGATGGTTTATCATACTAAATTAGACTTCAAATTATATACCATCGTAAATGATTTGGGGCGAAGGGAGTATATCTTTTACGATTATATTTTCTTATCAAATTTTGATTAATTTTTAATTATTTATGTTTGTTCCGTGTATACCGCACATATACACAAAATAAGTAACAAACTAGTAGGCTCATTCAGGCCCAAACCTTTGTTGGCAAAGTAACGAAAGCACTGTAGTTGATTCGAAGCCCTATCAGAGAATTGGCCCATTCAACTCCGCCGGCGGCCGCCGCCGTCCCCTTTCTTCTTCCTCTTCCGACCACCAAATTCTCAGATCTACATTTTTTTTTCTTCCTTTTCTTTTTCTTTTTGTTGGATCCCCAAAATCGAGTGAGACGATGATGATGAGGGCATCGGAGATCGTGAAGAAGCTGAATCTGAAAGCGCACGTCGAAGGCGGATTCTACGACGAGGTGTTGAGGGACAATTCCGTCATTCTCTCCAAGTCTCTGCTCCCACCACAATGTGAGTCGAGTTTGGTGAAATTTGAAATGTTTTTCGTGATCTCGATTGATAGGGTTTGTATTGACTGGGATGTGATTTCATTGGTGTTTATTGATTTTGGATGATTTGAGATGGATTCATTTGCTTAGGAATTTGACTGGTGTGTGCTCGATTGAGAATGCTGAGAACTCAAACTCCGGAGTGGGATGTATTAAACCTCTAGAGTTTTAACTTAAAACCAATAGTGGAATGTGCCTAGATCCATATATGTACTTATAATATTTCGTCCTACCCGATGCGGATAAACTATTCTGAACGGGATGAACTTGGAATCACGGAATCAACTTGGTAATCTGACTCGTTTTTACAAAGCACAAGTCTGTTTGTTTCTCACAGGGTTAGGATAGATAAGATGATGGGCTAGTGCCACGACCCGTCAACTTAGGATTTTGGGTTGAAGACGTGAAATGTATCGTATGCGGAGTGCACAGTTGAACTTCTTAGGTGCTCCACAAATCCTGCAAAATATGACCTCGCTACTTTCAGCCTGCAAAGCGGTTTATTTGGAGCTTTTTTTTTCGTCGGAATTGGATTGAATACAAATGGAGCCCTGATAGGTATCAGGTTATCATAACATGAAGTGAAGCGCCTTTAAGGCGGTTTTGTTGAGGGCTTAGCGGTGTTTGTCGTGCTTAACTTTAGTGGTTTGTCTTAAAGTGCTTATGACTTATGTTGGTCTCTTTGACAATAAGCCATGTTTGACAGGCCCGATTCTTGAGCTTTCATGAAAATATGAACATTTTGTTTTCTTAAACCAAAAAGCCACGTTGTTCGGCTTGCGGGCAATGTGCTTCTTTTTTGGTTTGGCCAGCTTTGGAACATACCCAAAGAGGCTCGAACATGGGTGTATGGAGAAGTTGCATGTATTTCCCTCTTACTCCCAATAAAAGCGTATGTTGAGGATGAAGTAGAAATAAGAAAATAGAGAAACGCATCCTCAAGTAAAGTTGTCAATTCTAAAAATTTCTTTTAAGAGGACTGAATTCCAATAGGAATCTGTACAGAGAATTGAACAGTTACTTCTGTGGTAGCTAGTCAACATACCCAGTTTAACTTTTATATGAAAGATCATGAGACTGTATTTGGTTTCATAGTCGTTTGATGTTAATGATGTTCTGCAGACAAGGTTGATCGTCCTGTCAGCACATCCATATACTTCCTGCTGCCTTCAGGAAGCGTCTCGAACCTTCATCGAATTCCATCTGCAGAAACCTGGCACTTTTATCTGGGAGAACCAATCACGGTATGCTGACAATTTTTTTTTCCAGCACTCCTGAAATTCGATCGCTACTAGCATGCTTGTCTTGTTATGTCGAATGCACTGAGTGCATTTCGCTGTTGTCGACCTCTAATTTAAAACTTGAAATCCCAGATTGTGGAGTTGGATGATAGAGATGGAAGTGTGAAGCTAACTTGCCTCGGACCGAACCTAGCAGAGGATCAAAAACCGCAATACACAGTGCCTCCTAACGTGTGGTTCGGCTCATACCCAACCAAAGACATTATCGTCTCTCTGGAAGGGCTGGCAACAAAGGCAATGCCCAGGGACTTTGATAGCCACTACGCTCTTGTTGGTTGCACCTGTGCTCCCGCTTTCCAGTATGAGGACTTTGAGTTGGCTAAGAGAAGCGAGTTGACCTCCCTTTTCCCCGCCTACGAGTCCCTTATTTCACTCCTCACTGGTTCCGATTGAAGGACTTCTGAAGAGTGCGAGATTCTGAGAATGGTTATGAGATTTACTCATGACGGATACACTTTATAGTTCGTGTAAAAATAAGTGATATCCATGTAAAGTATGTAAAGGACCGAGGGTTTTGGCAAGTCAAATCACCTTATGTTCATCATAAGCGGTTGCTTATGCTAGAATGTGTAATTTGCTTGTATCCTTTGAGATTCATGTACGTCAACTGTTGTCTGCTTGCATCATAGGAACACGTATTTTTTCACTTGTAACAATCACATCATAGGAAGGAGACCATCAAAACAAGAGCGTGATTGAATGGACCATCACACTTTGGTAAGGACCCAGAAGAGGAAGATACGTATCACTTTCATGTTGTTTGTTTGGTGATATGGTATCACATGATATGGGTTCTGCGTGGCCACTTTCCACTTATGACTTATCCATGGAGTATAACTCCAACAAACATGTGAATCATTTTCGTGTTCTCGCTTCTCTCTATGATCTATATAACACTCCAATCTTGAGGTCCGACATTAAAAACAGTTTCTTTATGAAAATAGAGATGTAATTACACACATTAGAAGGATGGAGTTTGTCCATATAATTTTGCTTTCTAGTTCAGTCCAGTTTCTTATTACTCTCTAAAAGAAACGTTTGCATTTTTTATTGCAGCTAGGAAAACATCTAGTTACGGCTAGTTATGTTGTTGATTCACTATTGAAGCCAGACGAAAATGCAAAAAGTGCAGGCGTGACAATCCTTTGTAAGATGGGCTTGGACCCTGGAATTGGTAAGTTCATTCAAGAAGCTTTTGCCTAGGCATAACTGCTCGATCTTGAACAGAAGTAATTGTTCCGAGTAATGTATATCACTAGCGATCTTATGATGCATTTTTAATGCTTGATCAGATCATATGGTGACGATGAAGGTGATCAGTGAAGCACATTCCAGAGGCGGGAAAGTACGATCCTTCACTTCATACTGTGGAGGCCTTCCATCTCCAGCTGCAGCAAACAATCCACTAGGATATAAGTTCAGGTATTATTAGGATTTAGGATGATCATCCTAGCCAGTTAGCAATTAAGATGACTTCTCCCATTTACAAAAGTACATATTTATCATGCCCTTTAACCAAATGTCTGATCGCAAAATCTTTTGATTGCTACAGTTGAACTGTGTTCGATGCTGTAGTTATGTTCAGAACGGTACTTATACAGTTCCATCGCCCTTGTTTTTAACATTTCTATGTGTTTTTCCTTCTTGCCCATGATTTTAGTTGGAATCCTGCTGGTGCTTTAAGAGCTGGTCGCAATCCTGCCAGGTATAGATCGGATGGAAAAGAAATTCACGTGAGTGGTAAGCTACTACACCTTATCCTCAGTTTTTTTTTTTTTACCCTTAATGTCTAAATGGGGTCATATGGCACCAACTTGCAGGGGATAAGCTTTATGATTCTGCAACTAAGATGAAGTTACCTGGGTTTCCTGCTGTTGCGGTGGAGTGTCTATGGGATTATGGACGAAGCTTCAACAATATTCCGTGGAACACTTCGTTACGAAGGCATGGCATGCTTCTTGTGTTCTCCTTCTCGCCTTGTTTCATTCTGAATGGAAAATGATTGCACTCTTATACTGATTTTCAATCATCTTCATAGGGTTTAGCAAAATAATCGGAACAATGGCGAAACTTGGTTTCTTCAACGAGGAACTGCATCCAATCCTCTAAACTCCAGATAAACCTACTTACGAAACGTTCACTATCAAACTTCTGGGTGTTCAAAATGAAACTGGCATAGCAGAGAAGGATATTGCAGAAAGGATTTCTGCCCGTGGGGCTTGCCAAGACCAAGAAATCGTTATACAGACAGCAAGAACTATAATGTGAGAGACTAGACGCTCGTTATTTGGTAGTACTGATTTTCTGAGCTTACCATTTTTATGTCCATGTAGATTCCTTGGACTGCTCGAGGGAGCTTTGATTCCTTCATCATGCCAATCTGCATTTGATGTCACTTGTCACCGCATGGAAGAAAGACTGATCTACTCCAGCACAGAACAGGCACTTCTCATCAATTTAACATGCCAATCTTGATGCACCTCTTATTTTTGAATGCCCTGTGGTCTATTCGTAGTTCATATTGTCATAGGAAGTGCATATGTGCGAGTCACTGACTGTTGAGTTTGTTGCAGGATATGGTTCTTTTACATCATGAAATAGAGGTCGATTTCCTGGATTCCGGAGCCTCGGAGAAGCAAGTGGCGACTCTGTTGGAATTCGGAAAGACAGTCAAGGGAAGAACCACATCTGCGATGGCGCTTACTGTTGGGGTCCTTGCTGCTGTTGGTGCTTTGGTACCTCTGCAATCTTGAATCATTTTCCATACAACCATTATTCAAGTGAATTTCATCTCTTTTTCCTTCAACTTCTTTTGCGGGTCCTGATCTTTTCCTCCTGCAGCTTCTACTTGCAAACAAGATCAAGAACCGTGGCATCTTGAGGCCAACTGAACCTGAAGTATATAACCCGGGTAAGTTCACAGAGACCGGCATTGCGTTTTATTATGCATCATTTACAATGTTTTTTTACAGAGTCTAGATCAAATGTTAATCCAGCCTTACATGATTGTTATTTTACCGCGCTGGAGATGATTCAAGCATATGGGATCAAATTGCACGAGAAAATCGAGTAACCGAAGTTCCTTTGTCCTACAAGACAGTACAGCAGTTATATGTGGTTTTCTTGCTTGTAGATAGGAACAAAGGCAGCTCAGTTTGAACCCTTGGCATCAGCGCTTCTTGGTCAAGACCTTGAGGCTCACTATGTACAAATAACAAAAAGTTTTATGTAAATAAATGGTTGAATAATGCAGTCTCATTGTTTTACTTGCTACACTGCACATGTTACTGTTGCACTTCTCGGGTTATCGCCAATGGAAAATAATACCATACAGCCACCTGTGCATTCCGGCATGGCTTGAAAAACAAACTATTCGACAAGGAAATTACAAAAGATTTATACTCAAATCATGCAAGGATCACAACTCCAGTTGAAGTATACATAAAAATCACCTTCGCTCCCAAGGAGAGAATAAACTTTCAATATGTTAACAGATGAGAATTCTCCTGAATAAATTCCGTGGACTCAACTCAATACGTCTTCCATCTTCTTCCGCATCTTGAATTGTAACATCACAGGTGCACAATCAAGTGGTGTTTCCCCTATACAATGTATCAGGTATCAGAATCGAGATCAAGATGACTTGCTACATCATACAAGGAAGACGCTTAATCAAGTAGCCTGAAACTACGACAGAAATCTTTGCAGAATAGACCAATATCTATTCCTTATGCCTCTTTGCCAAGCAAGCCTATTCCCGCCTAATGATATGGTTAAAGAATATTGCATAGGAAAACTCACCTTGGGAGTTCTTGGAGTCTAATTTGGCGCCACAATCCATCAAGGCAAAAACTATATCCGTTTGATTAAATAATGCCGCCTACATCAAATGAGTGATACATTAGATGCTAATTCTCTGATGCAATTATTAGCCAGATTCCTAAAAGGGTCCGATTAAATTACCAGATGCAGCAATGAGAATCCTGGCTTGTCACAGTAATTTGAATCCACGCCCTGTCAAAGAGTAACAAGCTTCAATGAGTTAACAACTCAGGGTAGGGTGTAAAGTAGGGAATTACCTTGTCAAGAAGTTCCTCTACAGCAGCAATATCACCATTTTTAATGGCTTCCCTTAAACCCTGAGAAACAAGTTATGCATAAGATGAGAATAGAATTAGCCATCAATAGAAAATATCATAGCATGAATGCTGAACTAGGTCTTTGAGTGAAAAAAGAGAAACGTGAAAAGGGAAAATCAACTAGCATACCTCTCCATTCACTTCGTACTCGGATCGAGGTTTAACCACGCCACTGGCTGATGGTCCTAACCCAGAACTTGAACAGAGAAATCACTTTTGTGAGAAATCACAATTGAACTACTTCATAGATCCAAAAAACAAAATAAAGAAATTGAAAGAACTAGAGAAATTTAACTATGAGCCATCTATTCAAAATAGATGATTATATCTATTGAACATACTTTTGTTTGATGTCTTGGTTAGCTCGCTTGTTTCTTGGGATGTCATCTGCCCTCTTAGGCTTCGGGATCGCTGATGCCTGAGGTGTTGATTGAATCTGCAGCCACAAACCCAAAAGCCAAATCAATAGAAATGAGACCATGAGGATCTCGGAGGAGAACAGTTCTGAAACATAAGGGAAGTGAAGAAACCTGCGTTGGCGTTGGTTCAGGAACTGAGGTGACACAAATGCATAACGGCATCCCACACTTGCACTCCGAATCGGTTGCATTGGACTGTTGCAGCAAAGTTTCGTCATTTTTTACTTCCCCATCATCGTCCTCAATGTCAAGTCTTGAGACCGAATCTGTAACAAGATCAACTCTGTCCATGCTAGATACTGCATCATTGTTCTTCGATCTACCATGATTAAAAAGACCATGAAACATCAAAAAACACTACAAAGTAATAACATAGAGATACGCCCCATTTCTCAACACTACAATCCCGGAACTATAGTTCGATTCACAAATCACCGAAAAATATATCATACAAATGGCTTTTATAAATCGCCAATTTCTTGTCTGCTAAAGCTGCTAGCTCAAGTCAAGTCGCCACACTACCAGAAAACTTCAACATAAATCCATGATCAAACCAAACCCTTCGATACAACTTTTGTCACAATAAGTCAATACATTGAACACGCATTAAAATGAAACACACCAAATCCATCGCACCCCAAAACGGAAGAATATATCCATCGCACCCCAAAACGGAAGAATATACCTCGAGGAATTGTTGTAGCAATCCGAGCAAACCCTGACACTGGAGTGGATTCCGAACTGCGGCAATGTCTACAAAAAAGGAAAAAGGAAAAACGGAAACAGAAACAGAAACAGATCATTGAATGTCTCATAATAATTCCCCCAAATCACAAACATCTCATGATCAAAACACTGCGATCAATGAATGAATCAATCATTTATGGTCTAAACAAATCAATCAATCAATGAATCATTTACTCATACCATGTGATTGGAGGAGTGCTCGTAACACAGCGTCCTCCCACAACACCGACAGTGATGCTGCACATCACAAAACACCACATACAATAATCAATCCAACAATCACAAATCGAAATCGAGGAAACATATTCATGAATTGATAGGATCAGAGGCGAATGGGAAGAGAGATATACTCGGCGACGGAAGGTGTTGAAGCTGCAATTGCAGACGTCGCAGCGATTGGATTCCTGGAACGGCGGCGGCTCCGACGACATTTTCCGCCGGAGATCGATCGGATTTTTCTCCGGCGTGCGGATTCCGGCGATCTCTGTCAGTGTTGAATGTTGATGTTCAAGGTATCATCGGGATTGGTTTATTTGAGGAGGATGGCCTTGGCACCTGCTTTCCTGAACCAAAATACTTTAATCGAGTTAAAACCAAAATATTTTAAGGATTTTCGTTACATCGGTAAATAATATATATATATATCCCACAAAACGTCACAAGATATATTACACAATATAGACTATCATAATATTACACGAAAAAATTAGCCATAAATAAATAAAATTCGTTTGATAGTCCGTCTGCAGAAGTTAGTGTACTCTGAAGTTAGTATAACACGGATCAAAATTTGTCCCAATATATATGAGAAGTTAGTCCTTCAACCGCCTGATGTTGGTATGGGATAGGCAGATACACCCCAGATTTGCATTTATTGTTTGGCGGGTTTTCATGAAAAGAGTTTGGACAAGGAAATGGTTGTATGAGCATGAATTGGAGGATGATGATGCTTGCATCGTATGTAGTGAGGGGTGAAGATGTTGATCATCTTTTTTTTAGATGTTCGTATACTCAAGAGGTATTGAACTTGATAATGAGCAACCTGAAGCTGAATGCAAAGGTTAACTCTTTTGAGGAGTGATGGAGATGGATCATAATGCATTAGTGCAAGAAAAAAGATGGGAGCTGCTGTGCGAAGAAGAAGATTGCGCACTATTCTATCATCTATGGAATGAGAGGAATGCTAGGTGCTTTCAGCATTGCAGGAAAGAGGCCAAGCAAATCAGTGAAATTGTTTTTGATAGTTTACACTTGTAATTATTCAGGTAATGATGCTGATATGGTACATGTATGGAGGACATATGATGTGATTCGCTTTTGGTGAAATGAATATGCGCTTAATTTTCTGGAAAAAAAAGCGTCCCAAAAAATAAACATGATCAAACTATGGGATTGTGAATTTGTGGTAGGCTGTGCCTACATGCGACTAAATCGTTTTTATATGTGATTAAATCGTTGAATTTAAAGATCAACGATTGATATTAAATGATTATTTTTATATTAATTGAGGAGATAAGCAAATATTTTTAATATCAACCGTTGATCTTCAAATCTAACGATTTAGACACGTAAATTGATATGGATGGTCACAAATTCACTTTTACCTTAAACTATTAGGAGTAAAATACTTGTGACGGATGAAGTTATAATAACATAGATGTAGTGAAAAAATGAATGTTTCAGATTAAATGATGAAGATTTAAAGATAGTAGCATTCTAATCTCAATCCTTTATTATTTTACTTTAATCTCTATTATTTATTCATTACAAGACATATATCTATGTCGTGACATAGATTCCCTAACCCCTAAATTGTTTGATCATCTCTTAGTTGGAACAAAGACTACCAATTACTACTTTCGTTTCAATAAAATTACAATCGATTAATTTAACACGATAATTAATGTGTATATTGATTTTTGTTATAAAAATTATTTTACATTTGACAGTGGGAGAAATAAGAAAAAAAATGAAATAAATTAATATGAAATAAAATAAAAAATAAAATTATTTTAAATTTTATAAAAAATAAAATAAAATAAAATAATAATTTATTTGAAACATGCAAAAACAATGCCATTTTGGGGGAGGTAGTACTTCCGAACACCGGACGAGATAAAAAAGACAAATCAGAGAAGTACCCAGCTGGAAATGGATAACAAGGAAACGCCCCCCGTGACCGCCGCCGACGGCGTTTCCTCCTCCGATCACCGGTGGTCAGACCTAACCCAAGTGTGCCTCATCAACATCCTTGCCCGCCTCTCCCTCGAAGACAGATTCCGATCCCTAATCTTCGTCTGCAAGAACTGGCTCGACACCTGCAAGGACCCTTCCCTCAACGCAATCCTCGATCTAGAACCTCACTTCGCCTCCTTCGCCGCTGGCGAGGAATCATCTCGCTGGTGGTCGGATGAGTTCGAGAGAAGGATCGATTCGATGGTGCGGGCCGTGGGGGAGTGGAGTGGTGGAGATGTGAGGGAGATTAGGGTTAGGCATTGCTCGGATCGTGCGATCGAGGCTTTGGCGGAGAGGTGAGGGTTTGATTATCCAGCGATTGATGAAATTTTGGCTGATTCGGTTTTGCTTTTGGGATTTCGTGTTCTGTTTTCTTTCTTCTGATTAAAATTCTAGTTTCTTTTTGGGTCATTCGTGTGAAATTTGGAGTACAGGATAAAATAATGCACATGATCATAGCAAAAACAATGAAAGAAGTGGTATTGTGATGGGATAGAGATTACCATATAGAGGCACTGATGCAGTTGATAGTCATAGAGATTGTGTTTTTGAGTAGAACAAACAGAGAATCTGTTAAAAGACTCTTATGTGAATGTTCTGATGGTGTTATTGTCAGATTGTTGGCACTGAATGCTGATCGTGATAGAGTTATGAATGTGTTCAGAAAAGTTTTACTCAGTATAGGGCGAAAATATTACAATTGCATATATATATATACTTGATCGCTCCATTCATTGTCAATTAGTTTTGAGTTTGAACCCCGGAGGTTTTAGAGAATGCAATGCAATAATTGACATGCTGCAGTTTTGTAGTTGCTACCTGATGACTTTCTATTTGTTGTTTTGCTGGAATTTGCGTGATAGATGTCCAAAACTTCAGGTTTTGTCAATCAAGAGTAGTATGAATGTGACAGACAAGATGATGAGGAAGGTGGCGTTCGGGTGTCCGATGCTGGTGGAACTCGATATCAGCTACTGCTATAAGATATCTCGTGAATCTATTGCTTTGATCGGAAGCAGCTGCCCGAATCTTAGGATATTGAAGCGTAACTTTATGAATTGGTTAGATCCTTCACAGCATGCGGGCATTGTTCCAAATGAATATCTGAATGCTTGTCCTCAGGATCCGGATCCCGAGGCTGCTGCAATTGCGGATACGATGCCCCATCTGGAGCACCTTGAGCTGAGGTTTTCTAAGTTGTCGTCTAGGGGACTTGGCTTGATTTCCGAAAGCTGCTTGAGACTGGAGTATCTTGATCTCTCCGGGTGTGCAAATTTGATGAGCCGGGATGTCTCCAGTGCTGCTTCCAAGTTGGAGTGTTTGAAGACTCTTAAGAAGCCAAACTTCTATATCCCACGCTCTGTGTTCCATGCTGAGAGGTATGGTCATTGGCAGTTGTACGATGAGCGATTCCAGACTGACGTATTCAGGATATAGTCATCGGAACTGCCTAGTCGTCAGCTTCATGCACAGATGCATTTGTAGATATCCGCATGGTAGATGGTTAAAACTTTTACCTGGAAGCTTGTTTTCTGCTTAAAGCAGCATGAAATATTCTGGCTGCTTTCACCCATCTCCAACTAGTCTTGTCATTGGAGAGGCTTGCATTTCATTGTATGCTTCCTCTCTTATTGGGATATACAGGTTCCTAAAATAGACACCTATGTGTAAGTGCTCCATGGTGTTTCTTTCTTCAGTTATGTTTGTACGTCAATTCAGGGGAGCTTGCGAATAAGGACCACTGCGTTTTATGATCCCTGCTACTGAAGCGTTTTATGGCGTATTCCCGAGCACTGCAGGAGCTAAGTTGGATTCATGCTTGAAGGATGCAGCCTGCAGTCGATTGTGCATGTGCCTCCCATTCAGAGCAGTTCGATAACTGTAAGAATGTTTTGGATTTTTACAGTTATACCCTTTCATTACAGTCCATATTTTACAGTGACAGAAAACACACTAGACAAAGTTGGTCACAAACTATACAGGAAACACTGCCACATCCCAAGCTGCTATGAGTACACAGAAAACACACCCAAAACACAATTACAAGACCAAGACACTGAAGCAATCGGCACAAAACCAAAAAAACTGAGACTACAGCTTCTATCAAACAGCAGCATCCCGAACCACCTAGTCGACTTCCTCGATCTTTGGCCCATCACCACCCGCGCCTCCTCCAAAGGCACCTGCCCTGCCACCAGAGGGGATCTGGTCGTCCCCGACGCCACCTCCGCCTTGATACATGCTTGAGATAATAGGATTACAGATATCCTCCAGCTCTTTCAGCTTATACTCGAACTCCTCCACATCCGCCAGCTGATTCTTATCTATCCATTCTATTGCATCCTCCACAGCCTTGCTTATCTTGTTCCTATCTTCCTCACTCAGCTTCCCCTTGAACTTCTCGTCCCTTATCGTGTTCCTCATGTTGTATGCGTAGTTCTCCAAATTGTTCCTCGCCTCAATCTTCTTCTTCACCTCCTCGTCCTCCGACTTGTACTGCTCTGCCTCTTTCACCATCCTGTCTATGTCGTCCTTGCTCAGCCTACCCTTGTCGTTCGTTATCGTGATCTTGTTCTTCACCCCAGCGGTCTTGTCCTCGGCCGTCACATTCAGGATCCCGTTGGCATCAATGTCGAAGCTGACATTGATTTGAGGCACTCCCCTAGGGGCTGGAGGGATTCCTGTCAGCTCAAACTTTCCTAGCAGGTTGTTGTCCCTGGTCCTTGCTCGCTCCCCTTCATACACCTGGATTAGCACTCCAGGCTGGTTATCCGAGTATGTCGAGAACACCTGCTCCTTCTTCGTTGGGATGGTCGTGTTCCTCGGGATGAGGGTCGTCATCACCCCACCAGCCGTCTCCAGTCCTAGGCTGAGAGGGGTGACATCGAGCAGGAGCAAGTCTTGTACTTTCTGATCGCCTTCACCAGTCAAAATCGCTGCCTGTATAACAATCAAGCACACAAAAAGTCATCCATGAACTTGCAGTACTGTGTATATCACCATCATTTAATTTGATATTTATAGTCTTTCATATTCGATACCTGGACTGCAGCCCCATAAGCAACAGCCTCGTCCGGGTTGATACTCTTGCAAAGCTCCTTACCATTGAAGAAGTCCTGGAGAAGCTGCTGGATCTTCGGGATCCTTGTCGATCCACCAACAAGCACCACCTCATCAATCTGTGTCTTATCAAGCTTGGCATCCCTCAGGCACTTCTCCACAGGCTCCATACACTTCAAGAACAAGTCCATACAAAGCTCCTCGAACCTCGCTCGAGTAATGGTAGCATAAAAATCAATTCCTTCGTACAAGGAATCGACCTCAATCGTTGTCTGAGTTGTGGACGACAGCGCTCTCTTGGCCCGCTCACAGGCAGTCCTCAACCGCCTGAGTGCCCTTGCATTGCCACTGATATCCTTCTTGTGCTTCCTCTTGAACTCCGCCACGAAATGATTCACCATCCTGTTATCAAAATCCTCTCCTCCGAGGTGAGTATCCCCTGCAGTTGCCTTCACCTCGAAGATCCCTTCCTCGATGGAGAGGATCGAGACATCAAAAGTCCCGCCACCAAGGTCAAATATAAGCACATTCTTCTCCCCTGTCTTGGCGGCCTTCTTATCAAGCCCATAAGCTATCGCAGCTGCGGTTGGCTCATTAATCATCCTCATCACATTCAGCCCCGCAATCACTCCAGCATCCTTGGTCGCCTGACGCTGAGAATCATTGAAGTACGCCGGCACAGTGATGACAGCGTTCTTGATCGTCTTCCCGAGAAACGTTTCAGCCACTTCCTTCATCTTGGCCAGAATCATTGAGGATATCTCCTCGGGCGCAAACTGCTTCTCCTCCCCTTTGTACCTGTTGAGGTGGTTAATATACGAGATCTTAAAAAACACTCTAATAGATAATCTCTGATATAAGCCGTAATATGAGATTTATACAACACAGACACAGGTATCCCGTCACAGATGGGACGGGATGTGGGGAGGACAGCATGCACGACAGCATGTACACAGTTTTACCTTCTCAATTGCGAAGGAATGAGGTCTATAAACAACTGTCCTCACAAACAATCCATAAAAAACAAATGAGATCTATAGCTAAATTAATTCGTCATGTTAGGAGTCGTGTGTTTTTTTTAAAATGATAGCTTCAGGACAAATACAACTGCTGTTGTAATGCTTCAAGCCTACGCATTTCATCATAAATAAACCCAATCTCGACAACGATACCTGACGACCACCATCGGCTTATTCCCGGGCCCAGGAACAACCTTAAACGGCCAGTGCTTCATATCCGACTGAACACTCGGATCACTGAACCTCCGCCCAATCAGTCTCTTCACGTCAAACACAGTATTCTCGGGATTCATCGCGACCTGGTTCTTCGCCGCGTCACCTACCAGACGCTCCGTGTCAGTGAACGCGACGTATGACGGGGTCGTCCTGTTTCCTTGCTCGTTGGGTATGATCTCGACGCGGTCATGCAGCCATACTCCGACGCAGCTGTAGGTTGTTCCGAGATCGATCCCGATCGCTTTTTCTGATGGTTCTGTTGTCGCCATTGTGTTGAGTTGAATTCTTGAGTGAGTTGAGAGAATTTTGTGCAAAGACGAAATGGCCCAAATGGGCTCTATGATTATATAGTAGGAAATGGGTGGTGTGAAATGACGAGAAGGGGCATGGGGGTGAGGAGGGGAGGGGTGTGGAAGGGAGGGTAATTTGGGGAGAAAAGGGGAAGCGGCGGGTTCTGTCTTTTTGAAAAGAAGGGGGATGATGATGATGAAGGATGTGGAGAGTTCAGGAACCTTTATGAATGGATAACTGTGGAGAAATGTAGAATCATGTTGTGTGTGTTGAGTAGTTCTACAGTATATTTTACCGGGAGAAGGTTGTGGCAGGGGAATCTGATGCATGACATCTCTAGAAAGAGAAGTTCTGTCACAACAGGAATTGAAGAGTTTATGCATTTTGATAATGTCGTTTAGGTCGTCGTCGAATCACGAATGATGTCCCAAACCTCGCTTGAAATGATTAGTGATGGATCTCGTTTACTCAAGTAATACTTCTTCCATTGTATAAAAAACAGAATAGTTGTTTGATTACGTATGTTTATCGAGATGAATTTTGATTCTCATTAAACAATTAATGAGTATTTTTAATGGAATGAAGGGAACATGGTTAATCATTTATGAAGAAAGATATTATTTGTGATCAAAACTATGGTGACTAGTTTTTGGGTTGCAATTTGTGTGAACAAGTAATTTCTGATAACACTCTAGCCTAATGGAGAAGGATCGGCCATGTCAATGCAGATATATAAAAGAGGTGGGAGTGCCCTCCAGATTTGGGCCGTTGGTATCACAAGTCCATGACCCAGTCGGCCCATTCTAATAATGGGCCATCACATTTGGGCTCCGCCCTCATCATTTCCACCTCTACATACCTACTGCCGTCGCCGGTGACGTCTCCGGCGACAATGCAACCTCGGACGGTGACCTCGGACAGTGGACACTGGGACCTCATTTCCGTTCTGCATTTTGCTTTCATGATTAGGTGACTATAATAATATACTTGGAAAATTATTAGGTCTTTAAAGAAGAGAGTTTTCATTGATAGAGTGTTGAAGGTTATCTATAAAAATGATATTTTTTCTTTCCCTTGATTTGCTTGTGAATATGCAAGTTATATACCAAAGAAAATGACATGTTCATTGTCAACCAGCGGCATGGATTCGATTGTCTACGAGGACAATATGATCGTATCGGACATTTTGCGTCAAGCCTCGAGTTTCAACATCTTTGTAACTGATACTTTATCTTGTAACCAGTTACAGTGTCAACACCCATGACAATTTTGTGATTTCAAGAGCTACAGAAAAGTATCAAAGAAGCGGAAACAAGATGGTTGGGGATCTTTCTCGCACGCATTCTCTCTTATGGCGTAGGTCGTGCTCCGACTATCTTCAAGGGTCTCTAACTGCAATAGTTATAGCTGCTATATTCATCTGTATCCTGCTATTCTTGTCGCATTTGTTGTCCAGTTCAGGGTAAGATTAAGCCGGAGCCCGGAGGCATCTCTTTCAACAGAGAGCAATTTGACAAGGAGCTGCCAACTTTCTCATAAACTTTGTTGCCAAGTTCTTGCAACCGAAGCATTGTTACTGGTATTGTACACCGGCCGGAGGAAGCTGAAAGCAATGTGTTTCGTCGATTTCTTGCAATGTTTCTGTTGTTTCTTATGCATGAAGTCAGTCAGACTCACCTAATCCAAGTTAGAAGTTCTTGGCTTGGTATCATGGGTTAAGCTGCTGATAGAATGATCTCTGGCTGCTGGTGCAGTTTGCGTAGATCTTAAGCTAACAGAGATAGATACGCCGAGTAACCAAAACTGTATTGCATATGATTTCCTAGAGTTTAATATTTGATACAACAGTAAAAACAACCAAAATGGACAGGTTCCGGACTATTAACCTAGAGAGCCTACAGAATTTACACAACAATTTCCACCTTTGACAGCATCACTAAGGATGGCCATTTTTCTAGTCACACTGTAAATATCAACCAATAGTATCAGAATAGTATAAAATCGGAATTTAGTATGTTCTAATACAGAACTAGTCGAATCCGAGATGTTGGTAGAAAGCCGAAGGAGAAGTAGTCGGATACTTGAGAATAGAGGAAGCTTAACTTCAAGGCAATGGAGACTCCACAACCAACATGTCTCATGCGTTTTCCAGTCTTGATATCTTCAGCTGAACAGACTGAGCTATACTTCCCACCTTCATAACACAGTATAGAAGCCTCATCTCCACCCTCTTCCATATTCTCATCATCGTCGCCAACCCCAGAATAGTCCCGTCCGCCATGGAAGCAAGTGCTGGACTTGTTGCTGGGTCACATAACCGTAATGAACTGATTGTCATTCACGGCCATAAAGAGGTAATAAGTAACCTAGCAAACATGACTTGCATGGATATATATATACAATTGGTAGTACAATCAGAAAACAAATGCAATGAATTTTGACATTCGTCTTCGGTTTTGATGCAGCCTAAGGCTCTGAAGGATCTAAATGGACAAGTATGTGAGATATGTGGTGATGAGATTGGTCTCACCGTTGATGGAGATTTGTTCGTGGCCTGCGATGAGTGCGGTTTCCCTGTTTGCCGGCCTTGCTATGAGTATGAAAGAAGAGAAGGGACTCAACTTTGCCCGCAGTGCAAAACCAGATACAAGCGACTCAAAGGTAAGAAACCTTCGTGGTTATATGAGCATAATCTCTGCCCAGGATGAATTGAAAATAAAAATGTTATTGCTGTGCGGAACTCTTTTCAGGTTGCCCAAGGGTGGAAGGAGACGAGGATGAAGAAGACACAGATGACATTGAACATGAATTTGTTGTTGAGGACAAACAGAACAACAACAAGTACCTGGCCGAGGCAATGCTTCATGGAAAGATGAGCTATGGAAGAGGACCTGATGACGAAGAGAGTCCGCAGCTGCCACTGGTTGTGGCTGGAGGCGCCTCACGACCTGTAAGTGCAAAATATCGGCTCCCTACAATAGTATAATAAAGCCCATTAAACATCTACTGAAGCTGGTCTCTTCTTATTTGCAGGTAAGTGGAGAGTTTCTACTACCTGGTCAAGGAGGGGAACCAACGCCGTCTTCTCTACATAGACGTATCCATCCATATCCGACATCCGAGCCTGGTACATCACTTATGGCCACTTCTTGCATCTTATAGAGCGAACTTTACACCCTGATCCAGTATAATTCAGGAACAAAGAAAGCTAAATTAGATGGATGAACTGGAATCTTGTATCCCCGCACTCTTGGCATGTTTCTGACCTGCAAGACTTATAATACAGGACATGAATGAAATCATGAGCCTCATACATACAGATAAGCAAGAACCGCAATATATAATCAGCGAACGGCTAAACTCCATGATAAACCTGGATGCAGGAAGTGCGAGATGGGACGACAAGAAAGCGCTTGGATGGAAAGACAGAATGGATGACTGGAAAATGCAGCAAGGAAATCTGGTGTCTGAAGCTGATGACTACGCCGACCCAGATATGGGCATGTATGGAGAGCTGCCAAATAAGCATTCCCTGCTTTTCTTTTCTCTCTTTTTCATCATACAAGAATAAGACACGACTTATATCTGTGGCTGCACTCAAACAAATGCAGGATAGATGAAGCACGACAGCCGCTCTCCAGGAAGGTGCCCATTGCATCAAGCAAAATCAACCCTTACCGAATGATCATTGTGATCCGGCTCGTGGTCCTGGCCTTCTTCCTTCGATATCGTATTCTGAACCCCGTCCACGATGCCATAGGGCTTTGGTTAACTTCCATCATTTGTGAAATATGGTTCGCTATTTCATGGATCCTGGATCAATTTCCTAAGTGGTTCCCCATAGACCGGGAGACATACCTTGATCGCCTCTCGCTCAGGTAAAACACTTCAGATCTGGACAGTACAAAAGAGGGGGGAAAAACATCCACAACAAATAAATCAATATCTATATTCATACAATGCTAAAACACTGGAGCTGAATAAAAGTAAGAATCATTGAAGATAAAAGATCACATCAAGCATGGTTCAAACAATAGTCCACAGAACAGGATGTAATACAAAATTGCAAATTTCTTGAACCTGCATAATGTGAACTTTGAAATCGTGGTGCAGATATGAGAGAGAAGGTGAACCAAATTTGCTTGCTCCTCTTGACATCTTTGTCAGTACGGTCGATCCTTTGAAGGAGCCTCCTTTGGTTACAGCAAATACAATTCTATCCATACTCGCAATGGATTATCCAGTGGAAAAGGTCTCATGCTATCTATCTGATGATGGAGCATCCATGCTTACCTTTGAAGCGCTCTCTGAAACAGCAGAGTTCTCTCGGAAATGGGTACCCTTTTGCAAGAAATTCTCCCTTGAACCTCGAGCACCAGAAATGTACTTCTCTCTGAAGATTGATTATCTGAAAGACAAAATCCAGTCAACATTTGTGAAGGAGCGCAGAGCAATGAAGGTTCTGCTCTTGAAGAAGATAATTTGCCAGAATAGCAAATGTTTTACAGCTTTAAACTGAAACTCGTGTTTTCTCTTTTTGCAGAGGGAATACGAAGAATTTAAAGTGAGAATAAATGCGCTTGTTGCAAAAGCACAAAAAGTTCCTGTAGAAGGTTGGATCATGCAAGACGGAACACCGTGGCCAGGTAACAACACAAAGGATCATCCAGGCATGATTCAGGTCTTTCTGGGTCACAGCGGAGGGCATGATGCTGAAGGCAATGAGCTTCCTCGCCTTGTTTATGTCTCTCGTGAGAAGAGGCCTGGCTTCCAGCATCACAAAAAAGCTGGTGCGATGAATGCCCTGGTAAGAATCACAAGTAAATCAATGATACCAAATTAGCTCCTGTAATGAAAAGAAGCTTCATAGAAACACCCTCATGCTTTATTTTTCATCCGAAACAAGTATCTTAGCAGGTTTTTGATCAATAACAGAAATATAACAATATAGATACAAGTATCACTCATTAAAATTTAACAAGGACACTAATCAGGGGAAACTTGCAGGTTCGTGTCTCTGGAGTTCTTACAAATGCACCCTTCATGCTGAACTTGGATTGTGACCACTATATAAACAACAGCAAGGCTGCAAGAGAGGCGATGTGCTTTTTGATGGACCCGCAAACAGGAAAGAAAGTCTGCTACGTGCAATTTCCTCAGAGATTTGATGGTATAGACAAGCATGATCGATACGCCAACAGAAACACAGTCTTCTTCGATGTATGGTTCTTCTATGAAGTGTAAACATCAAACTCCTACTACTTTCATTGCTAATGGCTCTACATGTTACTCCCTTTTGGTATGACAGATTAACATGAAGGGTCTAGATGGGATTCAAGGTCCTGTCTATGTCGGCACTGGTTGTGTCTTCAGAAGGCAGGCCTTATATGGATATGAACCTCCAAAGCGACCGAAGCGTCCAAAGATGGTCAGCTGTGACTGCTGTCCATGTTTTGGAAGCCGCCGAAAGCATAAGAAGTATTCTACTCATGGTGCAAATGGAGATGCTGGTTCAAACACTCAAGGTTATTCTGCAGATCTAAAAATCTCTCTCGAACTATCTATTTTTTATTTTTATTATTTCTACCATATAGGGAATTGCTATTGCCAAGGCTAGAATTTATACATTCAAAACATTTTGTGAGAGAGGGATATTTTTGTCTAAAAAACCATGTGAGTGCATTGCCTTGGAGGTATAAATTGTAGCTTTAGCATTACCTATTCCCTTATTTTATTGTTGGTAAATGAAAAAAAAAATCTCTCAAACTATCTATTTTTCACAGAGAATTACTATTATCACTAATGCACTCTTTGACATGTTATTATCAGGATTTGATGACAATCAGGAGATGCTGATGTCCCAAATGAATTTCGAACAGAAATTTGGACAGTCAGCTGCTTTTGTGACTTCAACACTGATGGTAGAAGGCGGAGTCCCACCATCATCAAGTCCAGCAGCTTTGTTAAAGGAGGCAATTCATGTTATTAGCTGTGGCTATGAAGACAAGACTGAATGGGGCACAGAGGTAATACTTGGAAACAAGCTCATGCAAAGCAGCAGTATAGAATTAGATGACAATATTTAACTGCATAGTTTCGGTTTTGGGGGGGGGGGGGGGGGGGGGGGGGAAGTAAACTTTACGAACTTACTGTGAAATTTTGCAGTTGGGTTGGATTTATGGCTCCATCACAGAGGACATCTTGACAGGATTCAAGATGCATTGCCGTGGATGGAAGTCCATATATTGCATGCCGAAGAGGCCTGCATTTAAAGGTTCAGCTCCTATCAACCTCTCAGATAGGCTAAATCAGGTTCTCCGTTGGGCTCTTGGCTCGGTCGAAATCTTCTTCAGTCGTCACAGTCCACTCTTGTATGGTTACAAGGGAGGCAAACTGAAGTGGCTTGAACGCTTTGCATATGTCAACACAACAGTTTATCCCTTCACCTCCATACCACTCCTTGCATACTGTACACTGCCAGCAATCTGTTTGCTGACCGGAAAATTCATCATGCCAACGGTAAGAAAACATCTTCCCTTAAATATAAAAATCCAGCAAATGAGGATCTTTCCAATCTACAACTACAAAAGCAATCAAAAGCCTTGATTTAACTTGAAGGTAAACCAAATGCAAAATTTTTTTAAAAAAAATAACATAAATAAATAAAAACCAGTCACTAGATATAGATTTAGAATGATATTATTTCATTCGTTGTTCTTGGTTCAGATAAGTACCTTCGCCAGTCTTTTCTTCATCGCACTGTTCTTGTCAATATTTGCCACCGGCATCCTGGAGCTCAAGTGGAGTGGAGTTAGCATCGAAGAATGGTGGAGAAATGAGCAATTCTGGGTCATAGGAGGTGTTTCAGCGCACCTCTTCGCCGTAATTCAGGGTCTTCTGAAAGTCTTGGCTGGTATAGACACTAACTTCACCGTCACATCCAAGACAATCGATGATGATGATGAGTTCGGAGAGCTCTATACCTTTAAGTGGACAACACTTCTTATCCCCCCAACTACTATCTTGATCATCAACATAGTAGGGGTTGTGGCTGGAATCTCGGATGCCATAAACAACGGATACGACTCCTGGGGACCTCTATTTGGGAAGCTGTTCTTTGCATTTTGGGTGATTGTCCACCTTTATCCATTCCTAAAGGGACTCATGGGGAGACAGAACAGGACACCAACTATAGTAGTTATATGGTCAGTTCTCTTGGCATCTATCTTCTCCCTTCTATGGGTACGGATTGACCCTTTTGTGCTGAAAACAAAGGGACCTGATGTCAAAAAATGCGGAATCAACTGCTGAGAGAACTAGTTTGTCTTCTATGGTCATGAAGTCATCCTGTACACTAATGCAAGTAAGGCCTGAAATTTTTGTGTTTTGGGACAGAGCAAAATCTTTTGTAATCCAAATCCAAGGAAACAGTACATCTCTTGATTTTACTGACGTAGCAGCAGCATGCACTAAACACTTCCAAACAATACCAACATAAGCTGCGGGCAGTAAGGGAAAAAAAATATCAAAGACACCAAGGTCGAAGCAGGGAGAAATACTTCCAAGACATCAGAACAACTATATGTACGAAAACACAGCTCTAATAATTTGGCATCAAAAGAACAGACATAGAAGAAATCATATCTTCTAACTAACAACATGAATAGAAAAGGTTCAAGGAAAGGAATCATACCTCACAGCCACACTCGATAATGGAAGGAAATACTGTTGTCGATCCTGCCCCCTTGAAACCATTTCAGTAAAATCTTGAACACTACAAGCAGCCTGTTTTACAAAATGATACAATGACTAGCACCACCAGTTTCCAGTTGCTGTGATTTTACAGCAGCAGGAACACTGAAGCTCATACGGAGGAAAACAAATCCAGTACCATTCATTTTCCAAACATCCATTTCTCCCCAAAATTCAAATATCATCCAAATCCACCAAAACCAATTCAAATATCATTATTTTCCACCAAAACCATATCAAGTTCATGAATTTGGTCATCAGTCATATTTGCCTACCTGTAGTGGTTAAAACTAGGACACATGGTAATGATATCAAACCCAACAGAAATAATGCTTGTGGAGCCATTAGCGATAACGAACTTTTCATAATTGATCATGCAGCACAAATATGAAATCCCTGAGCCATGCATTGACCGTACCTGAGATGGCTGCAATTATGAGGGATATAGTGAAAGACAGACAGGAGAGTTTTTTAAGTTTCAATTTTATTTTATTTTATCCTTAAAAGTTTCAATTTTATTTTATTTTATCCTTGATGTGTCCCTACAGAGAACTGTTAGGAACTCTTAAATCTACTCCAGTCTTTCCTAGAGTAGAAGTAACACACAGCAATACCTGAGTTTTCATTCTGTTGTACAATTACAACAAACGAAGTCTTCATCCCATTATATAGAGTTAGCTACATACGTATGGTGGTATCATTTTACATTTCATCCTCTCGCACAATTACAAAAGAACAAAATTAAGGAAATAGCCTGTTTTAGAAAATTAATTAAAATACCAGAGATCCACTCAAAATTATCCATATACCAGAGATGCAAAAAGTACATGTACGTGAACAATAGAAATTATAAACCAAAAAGAACACATCAACAAGGAATCACAACAAGATGATCATCAAAGCCAGAAAATATAAATGGAAAAAATATGTTTATTATCCATCAAATCGATGCAAAGCATACTTCTACAACAAATTGTCGGAAATAGACTAGAATTTAATAATCAATCAAAATTACGAAGCAGTATTCAAGGACATGGACTACAGGATAGCAGCTCTCTTTCTACTAGAGGACTGTCCACCACAAGCGGAATTTAACCCCAGCTCCAAATTAAGATTAATGCCAGCCTCATTTGGTTCGACATCATTCACGTTCACACGCCTCCGCTTTGGTTCTCTTCCCGGCTCCATTTCTCTGGTTGCGGCCTCATCATGGTAGCTCCCTATATGAGTAGCAAAATGTGGAGGTGTGGGAAACTCCTTTCTACACAATGAGCATGTATAGGGCCCATACTTTGGATGAGGCAAGCTTCGCTGCCTTGGAACACGTCGAGCTTGCCCTTGTAGTGAACTGCCTCCGTGTACAAGACCTGCACGTTGACTATTTCCACCTAATGTCATTTGATGGTTCACAGATTCAGGACTGGAACCAACACCAACTCCAAGTTGGCTATAAGAATAGTTCCTTTGTGTTGAACTAAGCTGATTGGGGAACCCATAGGCATTGTACATCTTAGCAACAAGAGTAAAAAGAGCAGGTGAGTGTGCACGAGCGAGTAGTAAATGACGGAGATCATCTGCACTAATGGTGGCACCATTGGCACAGGTGAAAGAACTTTGCCGATAGGTTGCTGCAAGAGTTAGGTTTCTGATGACAGCAAATTGGTCGTAAGGATTATGGTAAGAGGCGGCAATCCCAGAATGGTTTGCTAAGCCACGGTTGAAACCAATAGGTCGAGGACGGAAAGCACTAATGTTTCCCATGTATCCATTGGCATTTCCAGTAGGAAGAGAAAGGGAAGGACAAGAAAGAGCTGCATTCTCAGAGGACAAACTTACTGAGGAAAAAGATCTTGCACCTCTAGCCTTGGTCAAGAATTGACTCAAACCAAATTGGCCTTGCGGGGAAGCCATGGAGACAAAACGGAGTTGAGGAACACAAATTGGGACTTTTAAGCGCAAAAGGTGAAGAAACTATTGAATGCTTCTAAGCTGTGGAGGAGGAACAATGCAGAAGGGTCCCGCTTTATAGCCATGTAACCGTAAACAGTTAAGGGAAAAAATTGAGCTCTGTGTGCACAGCGATGCTCCGAACACTTAAGGAAAATATATTCTGTCAGTGATTAGGATATCTACCTCTTTGGGGAGATTAAAAACTTAACTTTTTCTCCCGGATCATGAAATTACAGCCTGGCAACATTTGGACGTTAATCTTATTAGTCTTGGCAGAAAATGGTACAAATATCAGAAGAATTCCACGGAATAAAGGAGGAAAAGGAAGATGATGATATTAACCCATCAGAATGCATAAAATTACTATCTGATGAGATTAAGTCGTCGAACTCGTTATAAACATCAACAGAAAAGGCACAAAAGGGTATTCATTGTAGAAGTGGAGTTCATCCATTAAGGAAGAACCTGAAATCTAATTTTTCTCTAGAATTTATGAAGTAGCAATCTGACACAATATATTCCCTGAATGGCATGACTATCAAAATGGGAATTCTTATGACTCATTATTTCAACTGCCTGATTAGGTAAGATAAACTAGGAAAGAAAGGATATCTGAAGAGATAGGATTTGTAATGCTGATTGTCTGTATTCGATGTACAATTAGCTAGCAAGACAGGATTTGAAAGGCTGATTGTCTGCTTTCGGCGTACAATTAGCTAGCATGAACTAACAACTAGATTTGAAAATCATGTGCAAGACCACAGCCTAAATATCCTGTTAGTAATCTGGCAGTTTATTATATTCAATGAAAAACTTAGAAGAAAGTAAGTTTATCAGGTGAAATATCGAGCCAAATCATTATGAATAAGCAAGAGAGAGTCAGTAATCAGCAAGTAGATTATTGAGAATCTTAAAATTGCAAATATGAAAAATGTCACCCTTCAAATATTTTTCTTGTACAGGAATCCCTCTCAAGGTATCTCTGGAACAACATTCAACTTGACAACTCCTCAACACACAAGGTCCCAGAATTTGTCAAAAGACTACTATGGATCATTCGCTTAAGTTTGCCTAAAACACAAGGATGAACTAGTTTACTTTGGCGAAGTTTTAAAAACCCAAGGCATACTTTCGAGAAGCTCACAAGAGCATGGAATTAGTTTATCAAGCATATTCTAATGCTTCACTGAAGCTAAAACTGCATCTATCTCTGTCTCAGGGCTCCATCTTAAAATATCACTTTCCCCCCTTTTTTATACCATCCTATAAATTCACATCCATTCAACAATTTATGTTCCTTCAGTTCATCTTCTGGATAGACTAAGAAAGCCATTTTATCTTTTTCGAAGTCGCAGTTCAAATGCACCAGAGATAGACTAAGAAAGCCAGTTTTTAAAAATAAAATAAAATAAAAGCAATAATTAGATACACATCAAAAGACATTGATTGATGTATCTCAAGACATGCTGCTGCACATGAACTTTTCTCATTTCTGAACATTTATTTTCCTCAAGGTGATTTACAATTACAGGTAAAAAGAAAAGAGTAACTGAGAAATATTTTGCCAGCCATTAGAGGGGTAAGAATAGATATACGAATCACACATGACAAAAAGTAGAGTAGCGAGGAAGGGTAAGGAGAACATATCGATTTACACTCTTTCCTTCACATTGATTGGTCATAGTTGGACGTGTTAGTTGCATCGTCCAGGAATCAAAGGCACACTCAAACCATCTGAATTAGCTGCCCTTTGTTCCTCAAGGGTTCTGCTGCAATTGTATAAGTTGGGTTCTCAGACTGTACTCTTGTACCTGTTCATGGAAACTAAAATCAGGTGACATCATTTGCAGGAAACAGGAAAATAACATTGAAGTATAAGTCACAAACAAAATAATTCCGACAAGCCAACGGCACACAATATTTGCTTGTGAAAATCAAATAGTGTTTTTTTTTCTTCATTTAGGAATGCTCTCAACTTAGTATCCAATTGTGCACTCCGTGCAGGCACACATTACCCTTGGTGCAGCCAACGTGACGAACTTGTATTCAGCAAAGGAGATAAGAGGGCATAATCTCTTAATGGAAGAAGGCTAACCAGTAGCAGAATGAGTTACTTAATTTGTCCATGAATAACAGAAGCTAATATAGCTCTAGTTCAATCTCGTGGACAGTTGCATACTGACGAAAAAATCAGCACACTAGTCTATCAACATTGTCATCTACACAGATAAAATTGTGCCAGCAACAGCACAGGCACCTATGGGCCAAATAAGGCCCTTTCTTCTTTTCCATATAAGACCAATCCAAAAATCAGAGTGCAACACATGCAACAACTAAACAGAGGGAGAGTTTGGATTTTGAGGATTCTCGAGGAGAGACAGGGTGTTATTTAGGAGAAAATCATGGTGGCAACAAAGTCAAAGTGCGACAAGGAGCACAAATATCAGGGAGAAAGAGAACTGAAAAACTGGATAATCAGCTCAAACAATTGCCCGCTTCTGTAAATAGAAACAACTTTCCCTCGCTAACCTGCATTGCTGCTACTGAAGCCAACAAAGACACGGAGTCACCAAGCATGGCCCTCTCATATGCTGCTTTTTTAGCAAGTTCTGTAACCAAACAGGAAATGCCTTCCACCTAAATATCATGTTAATCAGTATATCAGAAAAGGTCACTTCCCATATCACCACAATAGGAACAGTAGAACACAGGTATCAAGAATCAGAAGTGGCCGGAATCTCACCCTGTCTAGCACAGTAGAGATGGAAGATCCCATCAACTGCATCGTATCGGCAGCACAACATATAGCAGCCTTCAGGGATTCCATATCTGTCTGTAGTCACGGAATAGATGAAGAGAAAAGTGAAATTTCTTAACATTACTGGCTTCCTATAGCTAAGTGATGTATTCTAAAGCTTGCGGCGACTTCATACCTTTGCACCTCCTGTTATTGGAACCCTGAGGGTACTTGCCTCTAGATCCTTGATCACCCCGCCTAGAGATGTAGAATGATCTCCTTCAAGCTGTGCCCAATCCTCGAGGTATGTCAGCTGAAATATAACCTTGAAAAGATCATCATCCAAAGTCCAAGAAAAATTGCCGTGACAAATAGAGTAACTTGGACTGACCACAATCTATCAACGGGGATCTACACAAGATTATTCAACTCATAATTAAATTATGCATCGAATAAATGTAACTACAACTACCCTAAACATGGTTACCCGACTCTGATTTTAAATATAGGTAAATTATCCTTCTATATTCAGCCATACTATTTTCCTCGCACGAAAAGTGTGGGTATAAGAACTCAAACATGTCTAGAAGAATACAGACGCTACACAAGAGATTACTTCTATCTTTAGAAATATTTTACTTTTTGCTCTTCAGTAGGCATATATTCCAGTATTTTTGCTACATAGGTTTATCTTGAATGTCCCTTGTTCGCTTAAAGTGGTCAAGAATTGCATGCCAATCCTCAAGACAACCTAAGTATTGAACTGATCAAAGTGGAAAGTAAAAAGGCGCACATTTGATGCATGAACATTCCCAACTTAGTGACCAAATTTACTCTCTTATCTTTACTGGAGCAGATATTAGTTAGTTATTATTTTTTTTATTGGCTCACAAGCTAAGTTGAACACGTGCAAAACTGTGAACATGTTGTTTTAAAATGCGAAGATGCTCAATGATATTCAAAAAGGAACATACTTGTTGATTCAAAACCAAGCTAAGCTTCAAATCTAGCTTCAGCTGCTGCAGGGTAATCCGTTTCATGATCAAGGAATTCCACAGTGACAGGGTTGTTCTCCAGACATTGTGAAGTGTTCTCTGGAAATCAAAACCAGAAAATGAAATGATCAAGGTGGTTCCAAATCGATGCACGAATATATGGTAGTGTAAATAATACAGTATACTGAAAAGAATTTAAACAAATCAAACGTGTCAGATGTTCTGAAAAGAATATTTGAGGGTCCAACTTAAGAATAACTTGAATAGATTAAGTAAAATGAAGCTACAACAGTACAATAGAGGAGAAGAAATGTTTGGCGGAGCATAAAATCTATTCAGTATGTGTTTATCACACATAATATTGCGGAACAAAAGGGAAAACTCAAATAATACAGCCATATAATAATCCACCCCAATAATCCTTTGAGAGCATACCATGAAAGAGAGGGTACATCCTTCCTACCTCTGCGGTGACTTTCTGAATAAATAGAGCATCATCTACACGGGCATTAGCAAAACGCCATTGCAAGTATCTGTTGTACAATAACCGGAGCTGATGAACATCTTCCAATTGGTTTGTACCCTTTTTCCCCCTTTTGATGTCAGCTATAAAACTTAGAACAGATGTGTGGTTGGGTTGCCTGGTTGGACTAGATGGCCTTGTGGGTGAAGGACTCGTGCACCTAGAAGGTGTTGGGGTGGAAGGCCTCGTCCTCAAAGGACTGGCCATACCTCGAGAAGGTGGTGTCCTGCTTGGCAATGGAAGACGAGATCCAGGTAATGACCGAGATTGAGCCTTAGGAGCTGGTGGTGTTGATTTTTCTGAAGAGTTCAAAGAACTAGAGCTGAGCCGACGCAGTGCAGATATGCCAGGTAAAGCATCCTCTTCTTGTGGCTTCATATCAAACTTCATTTTGCCAATTTCATCCAAATTTAGAGATTGGCACTCAGCATCACTAGTAGACTTTTGTAAAGGTCTTGGAATACCTTCAGCAGACAGTCTCCTTAAAGAGGATTTCCCAGTACTTGAAACCGAATAATTTGAGAATTTACTAGACCTATCACCAAGATCCACACTCCTAGAGAAAATACTAGAAGCTACATTCCCGCTGGCTCTACTCGGCCATTGTTGCTGATCAACCATCCGGGATTGCAGCACACCAGTTCTAGACTGCAGCACACCAGGTCTAGAGTTCTCCACCTGATCAGATGAATGTTTCCCCTTCAAGGAACTCGTCCTCCTTTCTGGAGTAGCCTTTCTTGGGGCTGCAGGACTTGCACCCTGCCAATGAGCTGCATTTGAGGAAGCTTTCAAGGCACGATCCGAGATGGCATGACTAACTGGTTTTTCTTTCTTAATAACCGGAATCGAGATAGTATCAGACTGAAAGGAAACACTCAGACTACGCATAGTGGAAGGCCATAGAGATTCGGGCAACCTACTGCCAACCATCTTTCTGTTTGTGACCTGCACCGCAGCTGATGTATCCTTAACTGGAGTGGAGGGCCGAAATGGTGATGCCGGTGTCGAGGGGCGCTTCCTCTCCACAGATTGAGCTCTCCTCGGAGTCAATTGGGGCGACGAATTCTGTATCCTGGGGGCTCGTGGCGATTCACTTCGCCTAGAAACCGAAGGCATTGGCGCCGGACTAGGTGATCTGTACCTTGAAGTGACCTCTCTTGCCTGAGACCTGCGTGTGGCAACTCCATCTTTCTTCTCTGATTGAATCAAGGTTCCTCTATGAGTATCCAAAACTGAAGCTCTCCTCCTCGACAATAATGATTTCTCTGCCTCACAAGCATCCATTCACCCTACCCAGATCACAATGCATCGGTGGAATCTTTACAAGAACAAAACAATTTGCAGGCAATCATCTGCTACAAATTCATCACCTCCAATGGCTTAAAATATTGATCTTTTTCTTCTCTGTGAACCAAAAGGCATGATTCTACAGATAGGAAACAGATGTAATCAACAACTAAAGTGGGCATGAAAAGAATCAAAACTTGGAAAATTAGGAAACAAAGGGTACTTGCACACAGAGACTACCCAGATCTGATTGAACATCAATTTCAAAGATTACACCAAATGGGTTCTAACAATTCTATGAAAAGTATCTTTAAAAAAAAAAATCTATGAAAAGTATCCAAATGAAAACAGATCAGGCAATGGGGTGTGTGATCACTGGCCCAGAAGCATTAGGGTTGGTAAATCACACGGGGAAAGGAGAGGATAGTGAGACGAAGTTTGAGAGAAGAAAAATGAAAAGCCATACCGTTTAGAAAATGGAAAATGGTGCTGCCGCATACCAACAAAAAAAAAAGCAAAAAAAGATTGTGGTGACACTATAAATGTGGTGACACAATTCGTGAGCGGATATTAGTGTTTCATCAGATTAAAATTTATGAAACATACAAATTATCATTATGTTAAGATTGTTCCAGTCTCATGTCTCTTACGAACAACGCAACAAAAGTAAAACTTTTATTATAATGTTATTGGATATTTAATGCTTAAATTTTTCTTTACAAGAAAAAAATGGTGGAATTGGTCACGTTCGTGGGAATGCCATGGTCGGTTGGGAAAGAGCCAAGTTGTCCTCCTTTGTCTTGATCACCTCAACACTGTCCTTTTCTGTTCTTCTTCTTGTTGCCTGTTGCTCACATTACCAGCTTCAATGCAGTAGTCCTCTCTCCACGGTTCCTGTTGCAAGAATAGGAAACGAAAATCTAAAAAAGCCCCTCACCATAACCTCGTGAATCCTGATGAGTTTGCTAGTTCGATTTCCTTTTGGTAATATTATAATTATTTTAACAAAAAAAAAATATATCATACATATTTCTGTCGAGTATAATCTCATGTTTAAGAGTTCACTCATTAATGAGCCAATCTCACTTAACCTCCTTAGTCATATGATTAACTAGAAGGATCGTTATCACTTAACAAAATTCTACTCGACTGTTCAACTACTTATGAGTAATGTTGCTCGGTTTCAGATCACAGGGGACTATTCTAACTGGAGCATGGTGATGCAAATAGGCGATTCCTGCAGCGACATCAGAGCAGATGCTTATCAACTGCACCAAATCCAACCCATCACCACTTTGACCATGGCACGGGTAAAGGTACCTCTCCAAGCTCCCGTTCGACATCAGTGGAAAACAATGGCCTTGAAGTCGGCCTCGCTGCACACACTTACGACTCTTATCAAGTTCCTGTGCCTTGCCTTCTTCAGGACTTTGGCACTCTCTCTTGAAGGAAACATCTCTGGTGGCTTTAGAGTCCATAACTTTTACTGCTACCCTCGTGTTATCGCAAAGAATCCCCTTGTAAACTCGTCCATATTGACCGCAACCAATGAGGCTTGAACTGTCTAAACCGCCTGTCGCTTCAATGAGTTCTCTGTGAGAGACTCTAGGATAACTGGGTTCTGTTCTTTCTTAGCATTGATCTTCCATTCCCTCGTCATCAAGATCATCTATTTTCTTGCTTCTGTTCCTCAGCCAATACCCAAGCAAGCACAAGATTGGAGCAGGAAACAATGGTACAAGGATCGCACGCAACAAGCTGCGGAAAGATTTTCCGCATCCATGCATGCCTTTGATAGCGCCACAGAGGCCATAGTTTCCTGGGAAAGAATCACTGGACATGTTCGAAAATGCAGCTGTACTCAGCCAGATAACCAGAGAAGTCGTTGAAAGAGAGGTTGAGTTACATTAATATTACATTAATAGAATACGATAAGATGAGAAATCAACCTGTTTTAATTTTGATTGATTAAAATATATATTGAATTAGATTTTATTTAATTAATTTAATTTTTTATTGATATTTTTTAAAATAATAATAATGTAATACGATATATAGTTAGATTAAAGGTTTTCGTGGTGCCCGGCAAAATCCCCAGTTCTCCAACCTCAGTCAAACCCATACACCATGAGATAACCCTGCAGCTGCAGCTCAATCGATTCCTCTCAAGACGAATTCCAGACCGTACAGAGATGGTGGTCGCCTCTGGAACCATCTCCTTCGCCAAAGAGATGGCAATTCGGAAGAGAATCAACAGCATGTATGAAAACTAACCCATCTCGCCCTCCCTCCCCATCAAAATCGTTTATTAATTGTTTGTTTCAAATGGGTTTTCGTTGAATTTTTCTGGGCACTTTTTGGATTTTGAATTGGGAAGTTCCCAGGAAATTTCGAAAATTAGGGTTTATATGGGATGTGTATGAGTTGGAAACAATCTCTTTGTTGATGCAACAGAGGCAAGATTGCGTGTATTTCGCCCTCCTGAGACCTGGTCAATTGACGGGTGGTTGTTGAATGGGATGTGTATGAGGTTGTTTGGAGATTATGGGTTTTTGACGGATTGATAGAATGAGTATGTTTATCAGTTGTCGTTTTGTGTGATTGAATGTAGATTTAATAAAACGGATGAGGATTTTCCATCATTCAGAGAATACAATGATTATTTGGAGGAAGTGGAAGATATGAGTAAGTTACATTTGTGGAAGTTCTCTTTGAATATGGACTTTACTGAGTTTTTTGTTTGGCTGATTGTGTTATATTCTGTTTTAGTATGGAGTTTGATCAACGGAGAAAACGTTGCAGCGCTTGAAATGAAGATTGCAGAGTACGAGAAGCAAAATTATGACCAGATTATGAACTCTAGAGCTCGCAAGGTTTGAATAGAACAGTGTTAGATAATTTTGGTTTTGGATTTTCTAGCTCTTCCTTGAAGTGGCTTGTTATGATATATTGCAAGAGAAGAACTAGCTGATCATATTATTTGTACAAAGAATTTTGACGAGTTAGGTGTCCTTTTTTAATACAGGCTGAAGAGTTAGCGGCCGCTCTTGCTGCAAGCAAAGCTCGTCCTGCTCAGAAAGATGCTGAAATGGTAAGTGTTCATGAATTTGTCTCTACAGAGTTTTAAAAGCCTTGTTCAGAAGTAATCTCATGTGATTTGAAACCTCTAGATATTCAGTTTGCACCATGTTGCAATTTACGGCTGACTTTTTGAATGTTGAAACCTCCAACAAACAGCATTTTATGCCTTGGGATAACCTAGCCTTGAACTGCGTAGCAGTCCAGGACATGTGTGTTATGGAAAATTGCTATTGGCTTGAAAACTTCGGGTATTGACTGAGTTGTGAACCCTGCTTCTGGTACTGGATTGTCCCGATATCTCTGATCCAGATGTTTTACTTAAGCTACCTTTAGCAACATGGTGCATCTCACTTTTACCATATGATGATTCCAATGAAGTAAGAATATTGCATAGCAACTTGGCGTGCTGATTTAGAGAATCCCGTTTGACTTTTCGATTGCCACAGGCTGCTATTCAGAATTCAGAAACTGGGGTTTCCACTGCGTCGCAGGGGCAATATGCACCGGCAGTCGCTGGATCTGCTTTCCAGCCACGGCCACTAGGCATGGGTCCCCAACCTTTACCTATTGGAGGTGCTACTAGGATTCAGCTTGATGATGAAGAAATGATGAGAAGACGGGCAGAGAATGGCGGGCGTGCAGGAGGGTGGAACCCAGAATTTAGCCGGAAGAGGGCACTCGAGGAAGCTTTTGGGAGCCTCTGGATTTAAGTTATTAGACAATGGACCGATCTGCCCATTTCCATGTGAAAACCAGGGTGTAGCTCTGATACATCTCTCCATCTGACTTCAAACTTATATGATGTTTGATGAGGAATCTGAGGCGAGTTGTCATTGTCTCACTCCTTTCTCGCGGCCAGCTCTCATGTTGGATGCATCATAACCCTGTGATTTTGTCCCGTAACCCTGCGTCTAATTACTTGGCTTTTGGCTCTTGTATGGGCATACACATACATGTACTGGAGAGAGCTCCATTCGAAGATCTTAATTGTTATCGAAATCCTTATACATTACAACAAAATGGATCTGTTCCAGCTTTCATCTTCCTACACGAGGAATCAACACTGGAATTCTAGCGGATAAAACTGTTGTCATTTTCATTCCCTTAACCAGCAAAAGTATGCCTTTTGCCTATTCTTTCATCTTTCTCGAACATGAGGGTTGAGTATCTTGTAACACAGGATCTTGTTTACAGACTAAACTCGTTACGACCCTCAGGACAATTATTTTTCAAATATTCATTGTACAGATCAATATACCTTGAGTCTCGGGCGATGCTATATACATCAAAGGCACATTGTCTTAGAATGCGAACATATTTCATCGAACGATAAAACAACGAAGCTAAAACTAGTTATTTCAGCAGAGTATCTGGTGCTGTTGAGATATCGGACGAACTATTCTCTGACAAGTTATGTCAAGCAAAGTGGAAAGCTACTTCATATGCTGTTGTTGAAAGGTTCAAGAATCACTGATTAATTCGAGAGTTGGCATGGAAGCTCCGGCTAGGAATGATTTGATGAGTGTCAAAGCGAGTTTTGGTCGATGAAGAGGAACTTCATGGCCTGCCCCCCTCACCGCCACGAATGTGAGACCATCATACTCTTGGGTCCATCCTCCAACCTGATAAATGGTGAATAATGATCAGTTGCGAAGTTTGATCAACATTGTTCTTGTCAACAACCAATAATATTAGAGGAAACCAGGATCTAAGCTTGAATCACGTGTGAATGTGATGGCAAATTTACCTGTCCCTCGTCATACCAAGCTGTCCAAGGTTTAGTAGTTGTAAGGTTGAGTGCATCTATGGTGCGTCTTGTAGACGTAACTGGAATTACAGCATCTGTATCGCCACTGTGGAAAATAGAAGAATAGTGGATATATAGTGCTATAGTGTGATGTGAGAACACTAAAATTAAGCAAAATGAGGCATTTCTGGGCAACACAATAATCACCATCATTGAGAGGGACACTTGAAGATGCATATTGACAAGGCATAATAGACATGGTTAATGGAAAGCCATGACGATACTAACCTGAACATCCAAATTCGAATTCCTTTAGGTATGAGCTCACGGTATATGTCCAGAACCGATCTTGGCGAGTCCAACCAATGGGTATTCACTATATCACTGCAAAGCAGTGTCTCAATATCAAACAGATGTTGAGAAGACTTCTATTCAGATGTATCACTTCTATAGACTCGCATGCTTTAAAAAAAAAAAAAAAAGGAAAATGAAGGAAATCTTGGAGTACTCACTTGCACGTTTGCCATTTAGCAGGAGCAAATGCAGGCTTGACATGGAGTGCTGCCTGAACCTCGTGATGGTTGAAATACGCTACTGAATGCTCCTCTGTGCATGGATCATATGCTCTGCTGAGGCGACCAACCATCTTACATGGACGTACAACACCAATCATCAATATAATCATCTAGCTGGATTCTAAATCTTTACCCGAATGAACTCCCAAAAACTTCAATTACCAGTATTTGATTTTAGAATGATGGGTAAAGTTCAATGTTGTCCAGAATTATACAGTCCCATTGGCGGAGTCTACTAGAAATATGATAAATAAGGCTGTGACAACGTATTATAGCGACACGAACAAACAATGATTGTGTAAACAGGGTTATGACTCACCATCTTTCTCATCAGCTTGTTTGAACTAGAGAAATTAGCAGTGCATGGCGGAGTGTAGATGCTGTAGGGATCTATGTTTCCAAATTCATTCTCAGCAATATCAAGTATCTTGTCACACTGGGACGATGGGTGTATAAATGACTCGTAGTCACAGTACTCGTTCAGCTCCTTATAAGTTTTATCAGAGATCAAACCAGCCGACCACAGGAACTGGAATAAACCAAGATGGTCGTGGTAGTCATCTGTTAGAGCATTTCCAACCTGCGTCATAAAATTTGTCTCCCTTTCAGCCTTCCTAGAAATAGCAATGAGTATTTTTTTCCTTACTTTGGTTATTGAGAAATTTGATTCACTTAAGAATGAAAGAGCAAACAAACCATGTATCCTTTCAGATTAATGGTTTCGTCGCCAGTGGCTGAGTTGTGCCTCACTACTGCTTGACTGAGCTGTGGAACGTAGTGCCCTGAAAGAGAAAAGACTAAGTGTGAGCATCCAAAACATAAGGTATGGAGCTCATGTTTCGCATTGGAGAAAGATCTAGTTCATTAGTCAACAGCCAATACAGACTGCTTATAAATTTATAATCACCCAGTTTTCTGACTTTGCTTGCATCATGCCTACACTATACAAGTATGGTATCTGAGGAAAGAATTCATGCAGACAACTGATTCTATGCACCTTGGTTGAGCTAACAATTGGTTTTCAGTTGGCAGCATAGGGTAAAAGATGTCAGGACTAAGAAGAGAGATCATAAGTACCTCCATAACTCTCTCCTGATATGTAGAAGTCTCTTCCTTTGTACTGTGGAAAGCGCTCGAACCACTTCAACAGAAACTCCAAGGCGTCTTTAGCTGCAGACAGCAAGGATAGATGCAGCTCTCATAAAGATAAACATCCAAATCTATATTGCCAAGAGGACTTGGTCCAAGGAATAAAATGATGGGGAGAAAATATTTGATATAAAAACATACCAGTTCTTTCATCTCCGTTGGACGTCAGGTCAGAGGAAGTGTTCGTGTACGAAAAGCCAACTCCCACTGGAGAGTCAAGGAACAGAATGTTTGCCACTGGAAACAACTAAGATATTAGATGCCAGCATGTCACGTTATTCAGAGAAGCAAAACAGCAAATATGTGAGGGCACTTGAAAATGCCTTTTTGCAGCACGAAGAATACATGCTTGCTGGTTTTGTCTTGAAGACAGTATCGAAATAGTAAGAAATTATTTTAACAGGACAATACCTTTATTCCAAGCGTGCTCATTCAAATAAAGAGTTTTCCCATCCTTCTCTATATGGAAGGGACCAATTTCTTCAGCCTCACCATATCCAATTGAGGAACATCCAGGTCCTGCAACAACGATCAAGGAATATCAAAAATCAGCATTTACTTCAATTGACAATGAAACATAGACAATTGTGCAATGAAGTAGATGGTTACTGCTGCTAGAAAGAAACCAATACTCCCAGCATGAGCATACTCCACAAGAATTTTTTTGACATGAGTTCTTGATGTCATATTTTTTAAAAAAAAAAATGTTGTCATATACTGTAAGTTCACAACAACAGACGTGCCATAGTTTTCCCTTTAAACAGCTCATACAAAAAGCACCATCAATTTCGTTTATTAGCTTACAGCAAATTTTGCGGCCAGAGAGGGGGAAAAAACCGATAACAACAATAAACAGATTCATCAAGGCTGAACTTAAACATCACGATGCAACAGAAATTAAACCAAAACATCATTTTCAACAGAGTATAAGCTGAGCCCTAACACCATTTTCACCGCAAACAGAACAACAATAACAAGAAACAGACTCATCAAGCCTCAATGATGTCCCTTAGATAGAAAACGTCTATCGAGGCAAAGCATTGAAATTAGGAACCATGACGAAACAAGTCAAATGAAACTCAAAGAATATTTGCAGCCATGAATATGCAAAAACAATCTAACCCAACTCAGCTCCACACAAAATACACAGTCAAGCATTCATAACTCTTACCCAATACAATATCTCCTTAACCTATCCCTAAAACCATAACAATAACTATTCGATAATGACATATGACCCTTTTAGATTTTAAAAACATGTGGCCTGTGAATTGAGTTCATGCCAATATAACTCAATTTCTTTTAAACCTACCGTAGAATATAGATTTGATCCTCATGATGAAAATATTTTAATGTGATTTTGTGCCAAAATAACACGATTCCTTCTGATGATAGAGGGATAAAGTGCTTATTCTTAAACCATCTGTCACAGGGTTAAATACCATTTTCCCGGTTTGATAGGGTGAGACATATGGAGTAATCCTTGTAGAACAAGAGAGACAGTTTCCTACTAGCCTCGTGAAAAATGAACCTACCCCTCAAAACCCATCAACAAGAACTCAGAATCAACAAGGAAACTGAACAAGAGGGGGAGCAAAAGGGGGCACAACTGATTCACCTCCGTTGAGCCAAAGAACAAGGGGCTTTGAATCAGAATCCTCATCAGACTCAATCAACCAATAAAACAGCGCCCTCCCATGACTCTCATCAACAGTCACATACCCAGAAAACTGTGAGAACCCAACATCAAAATTCTGCCCTGGAAGATACTCAATCCTGTCCAACTCTTGCTGGACAACTGGGTCATTACTAGCACAACATAATCTGAACTTTGATGAAACCAATATGAGAACTTGAAAAACAAAGAGAACCCACTTTGAATCACCCATCATATTTTGATCGGTTTTGCTCAAGCTCTTGATTTTTGGTCTGAAATGGACATTGGGTGATTGTATAGTATTGATTGGGTATTGCAATCTTGTTTATTATTGGTTGAAAATGGGTTCTGTTTGGCTTTTTATGCTTTTGGATTGGGAAGTGGAAACCCTTTTTGAGTGAGTTTGTTGCTTTCTTTGCCTTGTTTGTTTGGGCGACGAGAGTTTGTATGGGCTAATGGTATCACATACTTGCAAGTTATAGGTAAGTTTAGGCTTTGTAGTATGATTTCCTAATGTTTGAAACATTCATGGATTTGATGATTAGTTAAACGTATTGGTTGTACGTTTTCTTGCAAGTTTTGGTTGTACGTTTTCTTGATTTTGTGATTTTGTCTAATTCAAACTCAATAATTTAAAAAATAAAAATAATTGATAATTCTTATATATATATTATTAATTTTTTTTTAAAAATTAATATAACTAACAACATATATTTCAAGTGACTAAGTATAATGTAAATTAATATTACGAAATAATATGAATTTCTTAATTATCGTTGTTTTTTGGACAAGCACATTAAGTTTATCAGTGTGTTGGGTGTTTTTTTCCTCTTCAAATATGCACTGATGAACCCATTTAATTATTATTAACGTGTTTGATGGTGAGAAAGAGGTTAATTATAATCTGTAAAAATCGTAAATAATTTAGTCCACGAATCAAAGGATACCATAATCTGAGGAATAAATCCCGCATCCATAAACTGAACCCGCCGTCGCCGCCGTTCATCTCAGGTAACTCTCCCCCGTTTCCTCCCATCTCACCTCTCTCTTCCTGCATCGCCTTTGTCTCTGTAGCAATTAGCAAAGTGACTGTCGCAAAAACCCTAGCGTTAAACCCTAGAGAACGGGGATTGAATTTTTGGTTTGGGATTGTGTTTTCATGTTTGGGGTTTGATTGCAGGGGATTCGTTGGCAAGGAAGGGTGAAGAAGTGGAACTTTGTGCGTGAGGATGAGGTATGTTTTTGAGGGTTGGGGTTTAGGGTTTTGGGAATTTGATTTTGTGGTTGAATAGTGAAAAATGGAGTGTTACGTTGTGGTTCGTGTGGAATTGTGTGTTCACGGTTGATTGTTGTGGGTGCGGGCGGGATTACTTTGATCTGTCTCTTGCTTAGGAGTTCATAGTTCGCTGTGGTGATATATACTACTGACTTGGGTTTTAGATCTATTTGTTGTATGGAGTGCATAGTGCTGTGCATTTTGTTTGTTTGTTTGGGTGATTGGCTAATTCGAGTTTGACGGTGGTCTGTATTTATCTCTTAACTTGGTTTTAGAAGTGAAAGCTGTTTTTTCGGTTCATGAAATATTTTAGATTGACGAGTTATTCATTATGTGTGGGCGAGGTATTGATGTCACTAGGAACTAGGGAGGGAGTATTGAGGAATGAGGATTGAGATGGACTGTCCTGAGTCCTGACCTGCACCGCAACATATCAACCGTTTATGTTTTGGAATCCTATTAGAATTTGTTTGCAATGTATGCATATGCTGTCATTTACGGTTGTTGTTGGTTATTCTCTGCCAGTTCTAGTGATATAGTGCTGGCTGACTAGTAATACTATATTCGAATTTGATGTCTGCTCTATTCTGAAGATGCATTCTCATTGTGCTGTTGATTTGTATATGACACTACCATGATTACTTTCTTGGAACTAATAACCTTATTCTTTTTTCCCTGCTGTTTTTGCTGCTTGTCATTTGGATTATCAGTCGTCCAATGGAGGAAGATGCACCTGTAAGTGTTTCTTTTCTCCTACCAAGATTTGCTGGAAACTCGTTTGGTGTTTGCATTCATGCATTACCAAATATAATTGTCTCTGTTGCTTTCTTTAGGGCTAATTAGTGTCAGTCGAGCCCTTTCATCTTTTCCAATGTATTTTCCAGCTTATCAGGGCGTTGCTAACTAGTTTATGTGAGTGATTTTTCCCTATCAATATCTCAAATCAGGAACGGTTTCGACTTATTCCCATTGTTGAACTAAATTCTTGTCAGTTTTAATGTGGTTAAATAAGGTGAGTCGTTATTGAATCAGAAAGCTGATATAAAGAAACTCTATAATTTGCTGAAGCTGTTACCACGTAGTGTGTTATTCTATTTGGTGATTTATAGTAATACTAAATGAAGTTCGTTTGACAGGGAAAGAATGAGGAGGAAGAGTTCAATACAGGACCCCTTTCTGTGCTCATGATGAGTGTTAAAAACAACACACAGGTACTAGCAGACATAATTTGAATAGCCATGTATGTATGCAGTTGAACTCAAGCTCGTTGTTTGCGATTGTCTTTCAACATGCCGCATGTACATGGGACCTTTGCATAAGGGACGATTACAGTTCCTCTGTATGCATATGATATATTTTTTTTTTACTATTGTCTTTTTGTAATTCAGGTGCTAATCAATTGCCGAAACAACAAAAAGCTCTTGGGACGGGTAAGAGCATTTGATCGCCACTGTAACATGGTCCTTGAGAATGTCAGGGAGATGTGGACTGAGGTTGGTTTACTTGATAGTCCCTTTATTTTTGCCTACATGGTCCTTGCAGTTGCTACCATTTGTTGTCTAAATCCGGTGTTTGTGCTATGGAGTAACTCTTAGAACTCATGCTTAAAAGTGAACTCATGTGATGTAGCGGTAACTAGACAAGCTCAATCGAGAAGTTGTTACTTCTACTAGAATTTGAATCTGACTTGTTCAGCTGAATGTTCTAACCTGCTTGATTTGGATCTATTTAGGATGTGTTTTTCTGTGTGAATCATATATTTGATTAGAATGTTTTTGGATTTCAGGTGCCAAAGACTGGTAAAGGGAAGAAGGCGTTGCCGGTTAACAAGGATAGGTTCATCAGCAAAATGTTCCTACGTGGAGACTCGGTTATCATTGTCCTGAGAAATCCGAAGTAATTCATTGGCCCTCTCTTTGGCAGCTTTCGGGCTGTAGTACTGAGTAGCCTTCTACTGTAGGAAGATCCGAGCTCTAGCAGTTGTACTTTTCTTTCTCTTGGTTGTAACTAGTATGATTGTCTCTGAACACATTTTTAGATTGTGCTACTGTTCCTTGTATGAGATTTATGCATGATGCATATGGGCAACTTGTAAGAGTACGACTATTTGGTTTAGTATTTTCTTAGTATTAGTTCCAGCAGGGTGCAGTTAAACTTGTTCGCCTCAGATTGGTTCTTATTTCAATGTCGGGGCCGAGGAGGATTACCTTTTTGTATCATTTTGAGTCCATGTTCGCACAAATGAGCCCTAAACTTGTTGCAAGATTTTGGAATTTGGAAACAAAATTCTAGATGGAATGAGACATCTACAGCGTTTAAATTTACCATATCCGCGTTATAGGTGTTGGATACAGCACTAGAGGTGTCCAACTGGATTCATTTGTCCAAATCAGCTTACAAAAAATGCACGGAGGTTCTCCACCTCGTCCATCACATTCTCCGATCTCCAAGCAGTCGCGATGAAAGGCATGGCCGCATGGTAGGATGAAGACGACTGGGAGGTCAAGAAAATTCAATTCATCTCCTGGTGGTGGCATTGCAAGATCCAGGTCACACAAGCAGCATCTATATCCGACTTGATACTCTTTTTCTTCCTCGTCGAAACCTGCGAGGGGAACAATACAAGAAAAAGATACTCATGAACAGTTCTCGTCTAACATAAATTGCTGTTCAAGGCAAGTGCTGCTACAATACTAGTTGCTAACATGAAACAGCTAACTTGTGTACCTAATATTCCAAAGACGATGGAAATCAACAGAAGATAATTCAGAACATATAGCGTGAGATCACATACCAGACCCAGAGGTAGTGGTGCTGGAGGAGGACCACGATGAGCTCGAGCTCGAGCTTGAACTGCCTGATCCTGCTCCTGACCTGGCACCTCCTCCTGCCCCTGTGCCGCTTCCGCCGAGTCCAATCCCAACTCCTGCCCTTAAACCGATCCCAATGCCGTCATTAAGGTTCAAGCTGAGGTCTTCCCTGGCCATCCGGCCGATACCATGACCAAAGTGACGACCATCAGTAAAGCAAGAACAGCCAGTGTCTTCCCTGCTGCCACCATTGTGATTTCGCTTGAAGCACTAAAATTCGAAATTTGAAGTATTGCTCAACTATAGGTTTATGTTTTTTGCAGGTGAGCTCTCCTGTCTGGTGAAGTTCGAACTGGTGGTATTGCTATTTATAGTTGCATTTCATTGGTTTAGCCTATATGTAAGACGTACACGTTGATCATGATAATGTATACTCTTTAAGTTGATTTGGTGGCAGATTATGGATGTTTGTGGCTGAAATTGAAGCTCTGTGTGGTGGATCTTTCATTTCTTGGGTGATTTGTTGACGAAATAACAGGTTTTTGTTATCGATAAGAATTTTAGTGCCGAAGACCCATTAGTGACAATGTGTGCCGAGGAGATTCTTTAAAGTTCTATGGTAGTGTGGCTGTGCCTCTATGGTTTAAAGCCAACATGGAACTACGATCGTGGTCGATTTTGCTAGTTAGTGGGGCGGTGTCTATCGCACTTGTTCTCAAGGATCACGTATCATGGAAGTACCTTTTGGTGCCTAATCTGCAATGTGATTATGAGGCAAGATGGCGAAAACAAAGGATGAATGTGGAAGGTTTTCACGTTGACAACTAATCTGATTTTCTACCAAATTATTGAAGCTAAAGCTCGATATAAGTTGATTTGGTGGCGTGTTGGCCGATCAGTCTCCTAACTCATGACGATGAAAATCTTCTGTTTGAAGGTATCCAGCAGGGATAAGAGATTAAGGTCCTCGCAATGTCCTATAAAATCCGAAATCTTATTTGAGAAGAGTCGATCTTATTATAGATTGAACCAATGGTGTATCAGAAGAAATTTTTGATACAAACAAATTATTTTCCATATAGAATTTAATTTTCTGTTTTGAGTTCAATCTCGATGATAAACCTAACACTTCTGACAATGCAGACTGCTTGAGTTAATATGGGATTTGATACAAGTGTTGTATTATAGAATTAACAGCACGATGAAATCTCGGAGTGGTGGGTGTGTTAAAAAAAAAATCTATTTTCTATAAATAGTCTCAATTCTGAAAACAATAGTAATAAAAATTACTAATAATCTATACAAACATATATATTTCCCTAATTCAAATGTTAAAATCAAATAATTTCTATCATACATATCTAATATTCGAACATTATATTACTGAATATCATTCATTACTTGGTTTTTTCGAAATCATATTTTTATATTATTTTTGTAATATTCTCTCAAATATCGATTGATTAATGGGTTTTATTCATTATCTTTATACCTTCAAACAAATTTATTTTATTAATAAATTCTTTTTGATTATATATAACTACATCAATACCCATTCTTGATAATATTCAATGATTTTCTACCTTTTAAATTTTATAATACATGAAGAACAATCCATCCTCCCAATAATAAACCCAAGAACCTCGTAACAACAAACCCTAAACACAACCCTGAAAAAATCGCTGATTCTCGCGAAAACGTTTTCATTGTTGAAAAAACACCCAAATTTGGATCAAATCGCTGCTTTGCTTTGTTGCCCTAACCCTAATTGGGTTCCCTTTTGCCCATTCATCAATCAACACACCATTGAAGTGAATAGAACCCTAATCATTGGTCCATCGATCATCCCACGATTTTTACTGGTAAAAGTTTTCACTTTGTTGTCTCATATTCAAATGGGTAGTGGTTTGATTTGTGTATATGTTTTTGGGTGTCAATGGGTCAGCGCTGTGAAGATTCCCCTCTGGGTTTTGAGTGTTGAAGTGGCAGAACAGATATTGTGCTTCTTGGTGGGAGGAAAATGGAGTTTGGGGTTGAATTATAAATCTGAAATTGTCCGAGAAAGGTTGCATACATGATGTTAGGATAAACGTGAGTAGCCACATCGACTCGTCGACTGTGACGCTAAAAGAAGGGTAGCATGTATATTTGAACAACCCATAATCCTATCAGGTTTGGTTTTTGGGTTAAGGTTGGACCTAATTCATATGTATATGTTACTCAGACCCAGTTTGGATGTGGATTCCTCTTTTGAGAAGTTGTAATAATGTAGTAGCTGACCATGGCGTATATGAGCAGGTGTCAGAGCCTCCATAGCATGAAGCAAGACGGCTTTTGACGCCTGTCAGTTGGAGAGATGTAGAAAAGTTGTTTAGTAGACGCCGTTGTAATTCGTAAATACCTTTACGACTGGGCATTGTCATTTTGTGATGTTAATAGGTCACTTCCTGAGGAATCATTTTTTTGTTCGTATAATTGGATTAGCAGCCTGCATTCCATCAAATAGTGGTAGTAAATGTGCACTGATAATGGGGATTTTGATCATGTTCATGGGTACCTACTGGATTATGAGAAGGGACTATTGTGTGAGGCAAGTAATGAGCGAATTCATTTAGTCTTCATTTAATGTCTCGTCTTCATTGTCTTCTATCCTTGGTTTTCTCTGTTTCAGGATCACGTATTTTGCTCAATCATGTTTCTATTTCCTTCTATAATTGTATTACTTAGAAACATGGGGATGCAGGTTGTATAGCATGCTGAATAGCTTCTTTATAAGTTTTTATGGTTTCTTGGTTTGATTGTTGTTATTCTGTTGTTAATGATAGATTGTGTGTCCTGTAGGCTTCGGTGCTTATAGGCGACTTCAATAGTGCCTCAGTAGTATTTTAAGATGACATCAAGGGGACATCCTCCAGCTCCGGGGATGATGCGCCATGGCCTGCCTCCTGGAGTTAGTGGTTCCTCTAGGCATCATGTTACGGATCCTCTATACCCCGCAGAACTCGCAGAACAACATATTCTTGCTGAGATGGATCTGCTGGTAGAAGAAAACCGTAGATTGGCAGCTTCACAGGTTCCCTTGAGGCGGGAACTTGTCATCGCTCAAGACGAAATACAAAAAGTTAAGGCTCATATTAAAAGCATCCAAACAGAGAGTGAAATTCAAATGAGGGTTTTGATTGAGAAGATGTCTAAAATGGAAGCTGATGTTAGAGCTGGTACAAGTGTGAGGAATGACCTGCAGCAGGCACACTCGGAGGCGCAGAAGTTGGTGGCTACAAGGAAAGAGCTTACAGAACAAGTTGAGAAGGCTACTCAAGAGCTAGAGAAGGCCCGAGATGACATTAAAAAGCTCCCTGATATGCTATCTGAGTTGGACAACTTAACATTGGAACATCAGAAACTACGGTATGTGATGTCATTTTTTTGTCTCTGAAAGTTAGCTTATTGTGCTTTTTGTATGTTTGGGTTTTGGATGACTAAGTTTCTATTTATGAGCTGTTATGAGCTATATGAGTGAATTATGGAACCATCTAAGGCTTGGAACATCAGATATAAACTTTGAGCTGAGAAGCGAATGGAATTCAAAGTTTGCTCCAATAGGCAAGTAGCGCATTTGTGCTCTGTAATTTTGTCAATGGATATGTTTGTATTTACAATGAGGTTTGCGCCTTTTGGTTACTTGCCTTATTATTTGTGGCAAGTTTTGCCATTCCAATTGGAATGCACTTGTTAGTTTGGCAGTGCACAGTTGTTCTGCTAGTAGTTGTATGTTTTTACTGGATGTTATAGCATGTTGGGAGTGGTTTCCTTCTTTCATTGTACTCTCGACTAAAAAGGGATGGCCGAACCATTCACCATTCGGTCGATCTGCATTTTCAACTAAACATAGTATATCTGTTGTCCGATAAATAAGTAAAACATCACTAAAGTTATGACTGCACTTTTCATAAATATACATCTTGGACATGCTATGTGTTTCTGGATTCTGACTGGTGTTGGTGTAGTCTTGGTTCTACTTGGTTCTAAAGTCTAGCTTATCCTTCTCCGCAAATAGGTCTACTTTTGAGCACCAAAAGCACGAAAATCTCGGACAGGTGGAACAATTGCGAGCGATGGAGTCAGGGTTAGTGGGTATGGCACGAGAGGTAGAAAGATTGAGAGCTGCAATTGGTAATGCAGAGAAAAGAGTACAAGGTGACTAATCTCATTCTGAATTACTATAGAAGGAATGTACCAAAACACCTTCGCCGCAAAAGTGATTAGTTCTGACCTTGCATTAGAACTGTTACATGGAAAAAGACCTTAAACTACCATTTCTTATAAAACCGGTGTTTAAAATGCCATCTCAGAAAGGCTCGAATTCATGGATGCAGATCCTTCATACGCCGTTTCTACTGTCCATGCCAACGGTCCATACTATGATTCGTTCATGAGGCCACATATGGGCGGTGCAGATGGAATGATTTCCTATGGTGTTAATGCCAATGGTCCTTGGGCTGTTGGTGGAGGTGCTGTTGGCGGTTCAATTCACTCTGGTGGTGCAGTTCAATCCGGTGGTGGCGACCCTCTTGCCATGGTTGGGGATTACGATCCTGATATTGCTAGAAGATAGTTCATCCTTAAACCAGAACCGCTTTCTTGGCCAGGCTTTCCTAGATCAACGCTGATCACTTGGGAAATTATCAGTGAGGTCGTTTTCTGTAGATCTTATTCCAAAGGTATCATGTATTAGAAGCCCGGACTACTGAGGTGTTGTTCTCCTTGGGCATCGTTCCGAGGCAAAACCGAGAGTTGCATAACGACGGTCCTCAGTTGATGTCCGCCAATTCTTGGCTGCTATGCTACAGCGTATGAGGCCGATTTCTTTGCTATAATGTTTATTGCCAATTTTAAAAAATTTTGATGTATTAGCCAACGCTTTTTTTCATGTTTGACTGTACTTGAATTCTTGTACATAGTTGTTCCAATGGTTAGATCACTGAACTCCGAGACTCGAGAGTCTAGGCTCGTTGTGTCAATGCCTGTTCATAAGTTGGATGATTTCATTTGTATTCAGGTGGTCTCATTTCGATTCTGATCTTCATCATCAGCTACATTGGCGATGGACAAATGGGCGCTTAGCAGTTCAGAACCTTCTTTTTTTTTTGGTTTTTTTTTTTTGTGGGGGGGGGGGGGGGGGAAGGCTATCCTGTGCAATTCAGTACTCTCTCTCGGAGTTGCATAGGTCTATAATGTGCACAGGGACAGTGGAACTATCGATCCCTAATCTGTGACAATCTGATATGTGAGAGGCCATCTCGTGCCCAGCACGGTTTCTTTCTCTATAGGTCCAAGAGTAACGAATTACATGAAAATACTCCAATAGATGTAGGCAGTCCTCGACGAGTTTTCCTTGCAGTGACAAATTACCCACTCCTTCGGATAGCAGCCCCACAGTCTCTTTATTTGGTTATTACGAATATCTCTATCAATAAACGAAAAATAAAACTATCAATAAACTTTCTATTATTTATTTGTTGAAACTTTCCTAATGTTTTAAGTGTTTGTATCTATCACATTATTCCAAATATACAAAGAGAGACTCATGCATGCGATTTTTATGGTTCCAATTTTATTTTTTAGATCTATCAAAAGTTTACAATTATAATCAGAGACGAAAGTGCAAGAGCGCACTGGTCTCATTTCTGCAAACCTTGTGCGATTGCTTGGTCGGGTCGATTCAGCCATGGCCGACGAGGTTCGCGTTTCTCTTCTCTCACTCCTCTTCCCCTAAATTTCATTCTCTCGATCACCCTTTTTTGTTTGATCCCCAATTTCATCTATTGATTTCATCCTCTTTTTTTTTTCATTTGGGGCACGGTGATTTGCTTTGAGATCTTCACAGGGGATGGAAAATTTTGTGAATTGTTGAGTCATCTGGGATTGTGAGATTCTGGGTATTTTTCTTTTTCGGTTTCAACAAATGGGTCGGATCTGAGTTTTGTTTTGATTCTGTGAATATCAGTGTAGGGCTGTATGAGAAGTTGAGATTGTGTAGATGCGAAGGGATTGATGTTGTGTTTGGGGTTGGTTTGTCTTGGTTTGATATGGGATCGAAGGGCGATGAGTCGAGTTAACTGGCGAAAGTCGATTTGAAGATGAGATGTTTAGGGTTTGGTGGGTTGAGAATTATGTGATTTTTGAGACATGGCGTCTGATTGGTAATGATGCGAAAAAATGGTGTGTAATGTGGTTGATTGTTGATGATTCATTGCTGTTGGATGATGTATGGTACCAATAAAATGTTACATTACGTTTTCCTGGTTTGTTTCGTATGGTTTGTGCTCTTCCTGTGTGCTGTTATGGATTTCATGTCATAGATGATTTATGCGAACTTGAGGAACTGAGATTCACTATGTGATGGGTGAAGTTCAAGGTCTTGTAATAAAGAAGAAATGGGATCTGTTTTTTTATGTAATGGAGTGATGAAGTGATGGGTTAATCTTGATAGTATATGCTGAATTGTTACAACTTATGCTTAAAATTCTTTACCTCGAGCTCTTGCCCATTTATGGAGCGGATAAGTCAATGACCCCGTGTGAGGAGTTGAAAGGATTTTCACAGCAGTTGAGGAGAGACATGCTATGGCTCCGTCTACACAGTTTTGCACTTTGGTGATGCCGGCCTCCTTAAAAATTATTATAGCACTCCTCTTTTCCCGTTCCCGTTTTGGAGTTCCACTGTTGTTTTACTTAAAACTATCGGCACTGTTGTTTTACTTATTTACGAATGTAAATCCACTTATCCACATATATGGGAACCATCAAAGTTTCAGATATTCTTACACTTTCTTGCCGTTTAGCTTTCCAGGATACAACAATTGGAAATTGCATTCTGTTTGTTGTTGATTATACATGATATAGAAATAAGGTGTTTTAATTCCTAAAAGCATTCCTTTTGTAGTTTGTACGAAATGTGGCACCGTTTCTTGTTATCTTGCAGATTGAACTGAAAACTGCTCCTGCTGATTTTCGCTTCCCTACTACAAATCAAACAAGGCACTGCTTCACGCGCTACATTGAGTTTCACAGGTATTGCTTTCATTTCTGTCTGGCTGGTTATACTCTTATAATCATCTTGATAGATATCTCTTGACAATGTTGTTCTGTCTTTATCAATGGCAGGTGCATTGCTGCCAAGGGCGAAGAGTCCAATGAGTGTGAAAAGTTCGCAAGATACTATCGTTCTCTTTGTCCTGGTGAATGGGTGAGTGATACTACCTTCATCTAGGCAACTCGTGCTTAGTTCGCATTTGCTGCCACGGATGTGCTGCCACGCTTACCTATGTTTTAGCACCGTGACGATCTGAACTTATGCTATTGCATTATGTGTGTTATGACGTTTGTCTATGATGTGTGCTTCAGGTTGAACGATGGAATGAGCAGAGGGAGAATGGCAACTTCCCTGGTCCGCTGTGATCTCTGATCGTTCCTTAAACCATCTCTCGTTTCAGTATAAGTCAATAATATCAGATTCGGATACTTCGAATCCTGCTCGAGTGTTGCTCTGGTGTTGGATGTCTAATGCTCTCCTTTGTTCTCTATGATTCTGTTTGCCTCGTGACTAAGAAATATATGGATGCAGCGAACTGATCCCGCTTATCTATTGATCTTCTCATTTGTTTGGCTGCTCAGCGAACAAGCATTCGGGTTTTGATGATATTGTAATTGTTTCACTGTCTCGTGTATTATGTTCATTATGGTTGTCTGCATTTCTAAACCGACCACATAATCACATTTTATAAGATTATTTTGCTGATATAACCCTGCGGCAACATAAGTCCATCGTTACAGATGGTAGCAACCCAGCCAATCTTTTATGCATTAGTCTCGATTTCGTTAATGAATCAGTCCCTGTTTGTGTCGAATATCACATGTCACGCGTACAAAACAAGTGATGATGTCCAATAATCCCGTGTACATACGGGATTCGCTGTCTTAATGAAACATAAATATTTTTCATCATCTAAATTGATCATATTTCAGATGGGTTTCGGAATGCTTTCAATTCTATACTAAAATCTATTTGAATTGGTCACAACATTTCAATGGAACGTTACATACGTATTAGTACAGATAGACTTTGATTCAAACGTTAAACATTGATCTAGTAGTTTTTATCATTATTCTGCTTCTAAAAAAATTTAACTATGCAATTTTGAATTTTCCGTGTCTAGTGAACGGAGGCATGTGCATAAAACATGAACCGTTTGAACCCATGATCTCGACTAATCACATATGATCTTAAACCATGTTATAGAATCCAATACAATTATATTTATACTGTTCAACGAAGCCTTGTCGCATCACCGATAAATAAAAAGAAAGCTTAACGAAACTTTACATTCCTGAATGCCATCATTATGTACGTAGCTCACTCCTCTATACCTCGAATTTGCATATGAAGATACGAACAACCTTCATCGGCGGTCCTAGCTAGCTAGCGCAATCTCTTGCGCTAGCTAATTAGGATCAAAGGTTCATTTTGAAGTATGGAGGGTTCACATCGATATGATATGCGCTACATTCACTTTTTCGGTCCACATTATAACACCGACACGCTGATGGTAACCAAACTGTTAACTTTCTATCAAGATCTACGATATGTATCGAGCATGATTACTTTTGTTTTTGCTAAATTGAATTTTGCGTGTTGGCTATACATGATTACTTTTGTTTATGTAACATTATGAGAAAAATTTGGTCAATATTATTTATTCCTCACATTTCAATATGTAACTGACTCCATTGTCTTTTTCTCATGATATCTTCGCCCTTAGTCACCTCCTCCTCGCTTTTAAAAAGTCAAAGAAATTTATGATCACAAGTCCATTTCAGAATTAGTTTCTGGATTAGAGTGGGAGTCATCAATATCAAATGCACTGTCGATATGACTTTGTTTTGATTGACTGTGACATATAATATAATGAAATTTAGTTTTCATAGAATAGTAAAATTAAAGCATGATAGTGAAAGTTTATGTAATAGAGTGAAGATCAACTCACACTTGGCGTCCAAGGGAGTATTAGGTTATGTCATGAATGGAAAGAGACCGAAAATGTTGAGAAAACGTACCGAGTTGTTTTGTCGAAATACGAGACGAAGTAAAAAAGAGTAACATTTCATAACGTAAGAGCTCGAGTTTCAAGCTATTGATACATGTGGATTGCTTGGATCTAATTTGAGATTGAACTCTTCTGTCAGGACGTCACATTTAATACATAAGGTTATTATGATCCAATGGTGGCGAAACTACAATCATATGAGTGAAAAACACCACTTTAGAAACGAAAATAGAAAATAATTAGAAATCACGCGGCGCTGATGACTCTATATGGCCCCCATTATGTTTTCTCGTTACATGCTCGTGGGCTTAAAAAAAATATGGGCCACACTTACCCATGTGCATGCATGTTCTATGTGCCCCCCTCCTGTGATTCCTCATATGTGCTATCTTTGATTTCAAATAAATTCTCTCTTGTTTCCTCTCACTTCTCTTCATCGATCTTCATTGCTACAACAACATTTCTCTCATTACCCTTTGCATTCTTCACAAGGTATGCAAATCCATACTGTTCTTCGTATTGACCATACATAAATTATGAGTTGTTCGTTAAGTTTTAAGGATTTTGATAAAGATCCAAGAAAAACCCAACAAAAAAATCCAACAAAAAAACTGAGATGTATACAGTTTTATTCATTATATAATATGAGAAACTATTTTTTCCTCAAGGAGTGTCTGACCATATATATAATTAGGGAAAACAATAACCGACCATTCAGAAAACCTTTCTTGCTTATTCATTAGGAGTTAAAAGATAGTGTTAACCGATACTATAGTATGCGTATTTATATAAGATGCCATTAATCTATGACTACACCTATTGAGTTGATTATCCTAATATGTGCATTGCCATTCTTTGAACAATTTGATATTTTGGCTTCTCTTTAGTCATTGTGCAGTTGATTACATACAATGAAGCCATCAAGAACATTATTGAAGGAAGAGTTCTTGAACAACTGGTTGGCTAGTCTTCAAGAGTGGAGCTCCTCTAGCAAGGAGATGAGCTTGAAGGAGAGAAAGGAAGCCATAAAGCTCTCCGCGGACCTAGCCATGGCCTCGACCAGGAACCACTCCACATTGTGGAGCCGCGTCCTCATTGCCAATGCCTCTAAGGACTCGGCCAACGAAGGGTTCCCAAGCCAACCTACAATGTCCAATCCTTACGATGAACACAAGACAAAGAGGACAATAAGGACGACGACGATGACATCTTCTTGGAGGAAGAAGATTCGCTCGAGGAATGGTCGGAAAAGAAGGTGCACTGTTTTGCAACGATCTAGGATATGTGGCGCGAACGAGGTGGCGGAGAGACTGGTGAGGAAGAGAACACAGGTGCTGAAAGAGCTTGTTCCTGGAGGGGAATGCATGGATGAATCAGTTTTGTTGAAGGAAGCTCTTGACTATATGTTCTCTTTGAGAGCTCAAGTTCATGTAATGCAAACTCTTGTGGATGCTGCCGATCAGATTGTTAGCCAAATATAGAGAAAGGTATAGTTAAAATAGTAGGAAGACACATATACAAGAAAAGAATGATGGATTACATTCCATAGGATTGTATAAACTGAGTAACTATGCACATGACTTTTTTGGTCATATACACAAATTTTATCGCTAACTCTTTGTTAATAATTACACGTACTATATCTTTTCTCATACGACCCATGTGCTTTATCTTCCTCACTTTATATTTTACTAAAAAATAAATAAATATATTCACATAATCTCATCAAATATAAGATATGAAAACGACTTTATGTTACTAGGATTATCATTACCTGACTCCAATGCTTGTTCATTAGAAGCTCACTTTCCTCGTTACATGGAGAGGTTTTCATCCATACAAAATATTGATAAAAACAACTTACAGAACGATGACAACATTAACCCATGTGCTTTCCTCATAATAAGCAACGTCCGAGGAGGAAAAGTACACGGGAGAACTATTAATCCCACCGAATAACAAGTTCAATTATGAAATTATAATAGATAGAGTTATTGTTATAATTTGACATCAAAAAAATAATTTTAACATTAATTATATAACTGTCGCTTCAATGTTTGATTAGACCAATTTAAACTTAATCGTACATTCATTGGTGAATTAATCTAACCTAAATATAAATAAATAAATAAATAAATAAATAATGATGTGACAACTATAGCTACACTTATACATTGTGTCAAATTTCAAACCAAATTTAGTTTTGTTTTATTTTGACGTCAATTTTATCTCATAGTTGGAATCTTGTTTTTATAATTTGGTACCAATATATAGCTATAACACTACATATAATTCATGATTAGAGCAAGTCTAACCTTGGTGCTTAAATGAGTATAGCTAATTCTATAATTTGGCCCCAAAAAATACATTTAGCATCAATTCTAAAACTGCTGCTCCAATATTTGGTTCTATTTTAAACCCAAAAGATTCAAGTTATTACAAACAGATAATTCCCATAGGATACATTTTTTTCAAAATATTACTTAAAACATATAATTCGATGAAATAATTCTCATTTGATACATTTGTATTTTTTTCAAAACAAACAGTCCCTCCGTGTAACCAAAATTTTTCAATTTATCAAAACTAATCAAATTTATTTCTAATCATTCCCATTTGATCTTTACATACATAAATCAATCGATTTTCATTCATAAATATCTCAAATCTTTTAATTTCATCTAAATTCGGTTTCGATCGTTTTGAAAACTCTAACTATAAAATATCTCAAATCTTACAACTTTGTTTTCATGAGTAGAAATTAATTAATCAAGTAAATTCTTTTTATAAATGACTGTGCTAAATCATTTTGTGTGTGAACATGAGTAACATGTTCAACCGAGATACCAATTGATATGCAATATTCATCAAATGTCTTTAAAGTGAATTCTCCAGCATTATCAAGACGAATAAACTTGATGCGGTTATCTGAAAAATGAGTATTCGTCTTGATAAATATACTTGATTAATAATTTGAGTAACAAGTTTAGCAAATATAATATTACGAATAGAAAAAAAACATGCATGAGACCATCTTATTGAAACATCAATCAAGATCATAAAATATCTAAATCGATTAGATGGTAGATGAATTGAACCATAAATGTCTTCTTAAATCCTTTTAAGAAATAACAATGACTCAGAAGGTAGTTTTAATGGTGAAGATCTTTTGATTAAATTACCTTGCGAACAAAGAATATAAGGATGATTGTTATTTTTCAAAATACTTTTCTGATTCTTAAAAGGATGTCTATTGATATTTTTGATGATACGACGCATTATCGTAGTATGATCAAGTCACTCGTGCCATAACAAAATTGTGTTAGGATCAATGGAAAAAAATTTCAAAGATTTGTTTACTTCTAGAAATGAAAGATATTATATAAAACTATTTTTTTCCATCTTTACTTATACTTTCTAAATGAAAATCGTTAGGAAGAATATCCTTGAAATTTAAAAGATTTCTTTTGAATTTTTGAGAGTATAAAACATGTTTGACATGGATTTGCATATCATTTGGTATATTATAAAAAGAATATATAGAGAAAAAGAGAGGTTTTCTTATTTTAAAAACATGTACATAATATCTTATAAATTAGTTCTATTTATAGGACTCAATATGATTAATTAACATCTAATTTTTTCACCAAAGATAATTAGGTATGCCCCTTTAATAACCTCAAAATGAGGTGAAATCCAAAGAAAAATATGTAGAGTTAGGTGTAAAGATATCATTTTCAAAGAATAATTGTTATTGAAAAATTACATTGGGAACCATTTTCAATGCAATAATTAATGGGATTTTTACATATAATTACATCAAATCTTAAATATTTATAATAAAAAAACACCTCAAATCTTCATATTTATAAAAACACTACCTAAATCAAATGAAATTTTCAAAAAAGCTATTCAAATCCTATGATATTTTTAAAATAACTGTTATCGTTAATAAAACAGTTATTTTGAATCATTTTATTTTTATTTTTATTTTATCTAATTTATTTATCAACATAACTTTTTCATTCATTTATGTGAAAATCTATTATTTTCATATTATTTTTTATTTTTTGTCAATTTTTCTATTTCTCAATCTTAATTATCGTATTAAATTTTTTAGATTCGCTCACTTAAATGATAATGATCTTTTCTTGTTGTGTAAAGATAAATATTAAAAGGAAAAAAACATCAAAAATTGTTAAATTCAATGAATTTTTTAACGACAATAAATATTATGTAATTCATATGATTTGGATAATATTTTTATAAATATAAAATTTGAAATAATTTTTATATAAATTTTTAAAATTTAAAATGATTATATATAACACTACGAGGGGTAATATAGACACAAAAGAAACGCATCATTCAGCGAAAAAAAGATCTCACCATCACCGTTGCCGGCCGCCGGTACTCACTCTCTTATTCCGTTCATTTCCTCACCGCGTCACTTTCGATCCCAAACACTGTATGTTACTCTTTATCCCCAAACCCTAGAACAATCTCCCATCCCCAATTTCTCACCGAATCCCCAAATTACCCCTCAAAACCAATGCCGGTTGCCACTGATACGAGGGACAATTTCGGAAATCGATACTTTTTCTCGTCACAGTTCATAGAAGCAGGGCAGACGTGTACGCTGCTCGCGGATGAGCGGTGACGGCGATGGAGAGCGAGCGATGATCCTATGGCGTTTTGGTGAGCGCCTCAAAACATTGTAATCTTTCATCTTCTTTGTTTAGATCTTGCATTTGGTTCATTTTGTGTTTTCTGTTTTGTATTGATTTTCGGTTGAACCACGTGTGATTGAATTCAATGGGGAATATTTGCAAATTGAACTCATAAGAGCAAATCGATGCTAAAATGAATGTAGTCAAATCTATAATTTGACAAAAAAAAAAAAATGCATTTGATATCAATTATAGAACTTTTATTCAAATGCTTGGAGTTATTTTACCCCTCAAAAGTTTCAATTATAACAAATTTCTCAAGATCATATTATTTTTATCTTGTTGGTTACGATTTAAGAATTAACTCTTAATTTAATATCTTTCTTTAATTTAAGACTATATACTTATCTAATTCGTGATTAAAATAATTTATTCGTATCCCCTTTGTGATTTTCTAATCAGAAAACACAAAAGATAATCATCATTGATAACGTAGCAATGATAGATACATTTGTAACTGATGTCAAATATAGAACTAATTATAACTCTGTTTTATTTTGACATCAGTTTTTAGCTAATGGTTGAATTATTGTTTTTTTGATTTGATGCCAAATTATAGAAATAGCATCACTTTTAGCTCATGATTGAACTTGTTCTAATATATTATATTTAGGGGTTTTTTGCAATTGAACCGTGAAAAACCAAAATCAGTAACCAATAAGTAGTAGCCAAAACCCAAAACACTTCACAAGGATCTTGAATACTGTACCCAATTGAAACAGTAAATAGATACCGAAAATCATTTTTCTTGTTTTCTTTTTTTTGTTTTTGTTTCATAAAATTAAAACAAACACTTATGTTTCATCATGAAATCAAAACAGAAAAGAGGAAAAAGAAACGATACCCAACAACCCCTAAACTTCAGGTTAGTGTTGATGCTGCCGCAACAATAGCAGCTGTTGTACCGCATTTTTCTCCTCGTATACAGTAGTTTGTTGAAGGTGTGTAGTATTTTTTTTACTAACAGAAAAATACAGTAGAAGGTTTTCAGATTATTATACACCAGGTTCAGAATATTGTATTGCAGCAGCTGTTTCCATCATGAACCAGTTTCTGTTTAAAATGATGTTGATAGACAGTGCAGGCTTTCTGGAAATCTATTCGAATACTGACTACTAGTAATTCGCAGTCGTAAGTGCAAGGTTGACATTTGACTACCCAGTCTGCAGCCGGGGTACACTTTCCATAGATATGCTGAGAGTGTATCTATCATTTACTCATAATAATGTCTGAAGCAGAAAAACCGTAGCTTTAGGGTAAGATTAGATTATAACTTGTCATGGGCTGAAATCCCAAGCACAATTAAGAAAAAATTGACAAGATGATTCTGGCTCAATGAACTATATACTTGTTGTAGAATTTCTCTTCTATGTTTTCTCTCTTATTCTTCTTTAACTTCGGCCAACATCCGAGCCCCATTGACTAGAGTCTGCATTACTTGGATTTGAGCTCTCAAAGCAAACATATAGTCAAGAGCTTCCTTGATCAGAACTGATTCATCCATGTAATCTCCTCCAGGAATTAGTTGTTTTAGGACTCGTGTTCTCTTCTTCACCAATCTCTCCGCAGCCATGCTTGCCCCATATTTTCTAGACTGTCCAATGCACTTCCTTTTCTGGTGATTCCTCACCATCATCTTGTTTCTCCTTTGAGCACACAGCAACACTGCCTTCCTATAAGACAACGTCTTTTTTGGTGGTCTTGTCTCCTGTGTGTCCCTCGACTTTGTTGTAGGTTGCACGGGGCACCCTTTGCTGCCCAAGTCCTTGGAAGCATTGAATATGATGGTGCGGCTCCATATTGTGGAGCCATTCCTGGCCGAGGCCATGGCTAGATTAGCCGAGAACTTAATGGCTTCCTTTCTCTCCATCAAACTCCTAGAGGATCTCCACTTCTGAAGACTCCCAGCCCAGGTATTTGTGAACTCTTCCTTCATCATGTTTCCTCTCCTCATTGTAATGTAAGATTAATCTACTATCTTTAGTGAGTCGCTTAGCTGCCTGTTTCTTGAAATGTGCTATACACTCAAAAGGGAACTCACACCGATATTTATACATGTTTATAAGATGTATATTTATAATGTTTTTCCTGATCGAGCATAGTATCGTGTCGTGAAGAAAGAAGCTACTCAGAGGGGCAGGGGACAGTCTAGTTCGGGTTAAGGGTCCAAAGCAAAAGCTTGTTGCCAAGAACTGAAACCGTCACGGACCAAACCACCTGCCCCCATTTTTTCCTTCAGAAAATGATGCAGCATACAGTGACTTGTGCAAATGAAACAAAAAGAAAGAAGAAAATGACACTAGTAAGCAGAGGGATGAAACTATCTACATGTACATTTTCGACTTGGTTTCTGTTACGAAGTCTCTCTATATGATATCTGAACATGCTTTACATTCATTTGGATTCGGCTATCAATCGATATATAGTTATCCAGTTAAATTTGTAGCTTCAGCCGGTTATGGATCGGTATTGTTCTGGAATTGGAGTCTGTAGCCTGATATTCTATGATGCCAAATTGTCTCTATCAGATTGATCTTTTTGCTATTGAAGAATGCCGAATCATGCCATGCCATTTAATTCTGGCTTTTTTACGAAGGTCTCTGTTTCGTTTCTTTTCCAGGCAACAAGTCTTATTTTGGTCCTCATTGACGTTAACTGCTTAACTCTTCCCGCGCCGCAGCTACCTTTCAAGCAAGTCTCTTCACGACATGACTACTATACTCCTGCATAAACGGTACCCATTTCTTGCCATATATGCATATGTATTGTTCAGTATGATCATGTACATTTTCCGACTGAATGTATGATATGATGTAGTTGATCCCATATACACGAGTTTCATGTACATTAGAGGTCATAGCCCTAGAATTCTATGCCCCATATATGTGGAATTCGTTCCTGAGTTATTATCAAAACAATGGAGCTAACATGAAATTTGGTTTATTGATCCGTAATAGCCTATGATATGGAATGTAACTATCGTTTTGGACCAAGCTGAAAAAATGCACATAGTTTCCAGTTTATTAATGTCGTAGCACCTTTTTCAGGGCAACGTTGGGTTGATCCATGATGGTACATCACTAAAGCTTGATGTGTATAAAATATCCATCCGCGGTGGATATTTTGATCTAAATATCATACCGACTTGTACTATTACTGACTTGACCATATTTATGAATATGATATTTAGATCAAAATATCCATCGCCGATATTTTGACCGTGTGTAAATATGAATATGATATCAATGTAAACGTTATCTTATCTGCTGTCTTCGGTCACTCTCTATGCCTCGGTGTCGAAATCCACTTCCTTTATATTGAAGCTATCTGTACACGAATAAGTTGAGGATGTCGGGGATACCATATATATGAATAAGAATTGCGGTTGCTGCAGCAGTAGCCTTCACGCAGCTTCTCGGCAGCTCCACTTTCCCCTATATCGAAACAAATTATTTAAGACAGAGTAGCATGTGTAATGTCTATGCTAATTTTGCCAAGTAGGTCCTTTCATTCCTATCCATAGAAATTTCTCTCTCTCTCTCTCTTTTTTTTTCACAGTGAGACCACATCAATATCTATTATATATAATTTTGAGATAATATAATTGGAGAGAAGGGATAGTTTTTTTTTTTTTTTGGCATTGGATCTAATGGATCATTGTTGTGTTTAAAGTCCATTAAACATCTCTTTTGGGTCTAAGGGTTTTTTAATGGATTGATTATTGATTCATGATTTCAAACCCATTAAATTTCTTTTTTTACATGTTTTTTGGTTTTTTTCTAAACCCAACAAAGTATCTGTCAAACAAAACTATAAAACATTTTTAAAAACTCAAAAACGTTCTACAAAATTAAATTAATACTTTTACACTTGAATTACAAACGTTTGTTATATAGACCAAAAAAATACTTTAACAAAAAGAAGGCTGATAGATATCTCAATTTATGAAATGGTTATCAAGTTCATGGAAACAACATAAATCAGGAACAAAATATCAACAAAAACTCAAGCAACAGAAACACAAGGATCGAAACTAGCATTGTATCGGATTCATGGGAAGGTCATAGATAAACCTAACACATAGGTGGAGGATCAACAGTGGCAGTCCATCATAATCGATGAACCTTGCGATCTGCTAACAACCTGCTGCAAATCTCGTATGATGCAGAAAACAAGCAAATCCTATTGAAAACACACAACAAAAAGGTCCTGGTAATGATCTCAATCAAAAATATAGTGGACACCAAAATCCCACCACCAAACCCAAATAATTTTTCGGGAGAACAGAACGAATACACGCACTGCCCAAAGGACTGTAACTAAACGCATCACAATCACAAACAAAGAGGAGGATTTCAATAAAAAGGAAGCATAGAACTAATCCTGAATGAACTTTAACCTAAACCTCAACACTAAAACCAACCATACGCAAGTATCAATATCGAATATGATGATACAATCGCAGTAAAAACAAAAAAGCATAGCTACTCTATTTGGATTACATAACATCACATATAGATGGCGGAATGATCAATCAGATCAACGCATGTCAAAATGCTAATAACTACGAATCACAAATACATCACAAAAGGCAACAATCTCCAATTCTCAATCAAGATTGCAATCAACAAAATTACCCTACGCAACTAATCCTGATAAATTTCCGAAAGAATGAGACAAATCATACAAAATAAGCAAATCATTAACATATACAACTACAAGCATCACAAACACAAAACAAAATGCAAAAATCTTTATCAAGATACTGTTCTACACCAAAACCTCAGCATAACACTACATAGACAATGAAAGTATTCCATCAAACAATCAAAGCTGACTGAAAAATAAGAAATGCTAATAACTAAAAGCATCACCAACACGAAGAAGAAGACAGAATTCTCCAGCAATAAGGTAAGCTGCACCACAATTTTACACAGCTAAACTTGAATTTTCAAGAAACTGATAAAATCTGATCAAACAAGCAATACCTATTGATAAAAGTTATCGCTACGAGCATCACAAACAAACCAACAAAAGATAAAAATCTCAATGACGCCAACAATTGACCAAATTCTTACAACAATCACAGTCATAACTTAAAGAGCAGAAGAAAGTCTAAAAAAAACATATGGGCACTAACCAGTAGAAAAGCTATTTCTTTGGTTTTCTATTTAGCAAGGTTAAGTTTTGTCAACCTTCCATGAGTTTGTCCATGAATACTAACTAGCAACTCCCACATTACGATTTCTAACATATAAGTTCGATGTCCTGAATTCTAACCCACATTCTCATTGGTTGTGAACAACTTATTAGCCTCGAAGTCATCTGAAT